>JABUQX010140138.1:7500-12500 GCA_015478945.1 Trachelipus rathkii
TATACACATATATACTGCTGCTCTTATATATATATATATGTATATATACCATATATATATACCGGAATGCTAATGCATGCCTGGGAGAAGGTCGTGATCGCCGTAAGCGACATTGTATCTTTCGGCGCAAATGTACGAATCGTATGGGTACATAGAATGTCGGAGGAATAAATGATGAGAAGAAGAGGAGAGAGGTGATGGATGTATTTAGAAAAGGTAAATTTGATTTGCTCGTTGTGACTGAAACAAAGATGAAAGGAAGAGGTGAAGAAGAGTGGTGTGGTGTGAACTGTGTCTGTGTGTGCTGGAGTGGAAATGAATAAGAGAGAGAGAGAGAGAGAGAGAGAGAGAGAGAGAGAGAGAGAGAGAGAGAGAGAGAGAGAGAGAGAGAGAGAGAGAGAGTTGCGATTCTGATGAGTGATCTGTGGCACAGAGCTATGGGGCATTTTGTTTGCGTGAGTACTAGAATTTTAATGGTTAAATTTAAGTTTGAAAAGGTCAAGGTAGGTGTGGCTGTGACATATGGTCCATTTGAGGGTGATGCTGAGAAGAGTGCGATTTTCTGGAATAATCTAATGATGTTTTGGATGGAGTAAGTAGGAGCTTCAGATTGATTGTGTTAGGTGACCTAAATGGTTGGATGAATGATCATAAAGGGGTTGGTATAACAGATGGCTTTGGGGTGACCGGAGAAAATGAGAAAGTGATAGAAAGTGATAGGAAAGTGATTAATTTCCGTGAGGAAAGAGGTATGTGTGTAAGTAATGCTTTCTTCAAACACAAGAGTTTTCATAAGTATTTGAGACTTGGTGTGTGTGTAGAAATGGCATTGAAGTAAAAAGTATAATTAATTTTGTGTTGGTGAAGAAGGAGATGTTGAAGTATGTGACGTATGTTAAATCGGTGAAGAGGTTAGGGATAATGTTATCGGATCATTATGTTGTTTTACTTAAGATTAAGTTAGTGAGGGGTTGGAAGGAGAGGAAGGTGATAAGGAAGGAAATAGGAAGAATTAAGAGTAAGAAGTTAAGTGCACATGGTAATAAGGAAAAGTATTTAAGAGCGCTTGCAAATAAATCAGTTGAATGTTAGCAAGATGAACTGAACAATCTTATTAATGAAACCCTTTGTTAGTAATGCAAGAAAAAGTATGTAGATGTGCTAAAGTAGGAAGTAAGAATGTTAATAATAAGTAACGGAATATAAGGTGATGCAAACGGTTAAAAGTTAAAAAGAAGCTTGGTTGAATGTATTAAAAGCCTATGATGAGGTTTCAAAAGAACGGTCGATGCTAGAGAAAAACTAAAAACATATTTGGAATCTGCATAAAAAACTTAATAAAAAACAATAAAAAAATCAGAAGAAAATTTTTTTTTTTGTAACGGTAACCACCATACAAAATGAGATGCCAATAATTACTTCCTGCCGTCGTAACACAAAAACGGTCGATGCTAGAGAAAAACTAAAAACATATTTGGAATCTGCATAAAAACTGAATAGAAAACAATAAAAGTGAATATTAAAATCTTTTTGGACTGTTATGGCTTCAACAGTGTGATTTGGTTGCCTAAAAAAAAAAATATTAATAAAACTAAAAACTCTAAATAATATATATATATATATATATATATATATATATATATATATATATATATATATATATATATATATATATATATATATATATATATATATATATATATTTATATATAATTTATAAATATATTTTTTTATATATATATATATATATATATATCTATAATTTTAGGAGGATTATGTGAGCTTGCGATGTTGAAACATGCTATTAAGTACCAGCACTCATGGGTTGGAACAAATCTTCTTGTGCTATGCATTAATTTCGCACGAAAAAGATAATATGAATGCTTTTCCCTAACTATATTTGGTTTCCTATGCTTTTTTAATTCAATAGAAAATTATTATTTATATATATTTTAAATTATTTAATTTTACACAATACTCGTATTTTAATAATACCGATAAAAGATCTATTAAATTAACTAACACTGTACATGCGATGGGGTATTATAGGCAATAGTTGTTGTTTATTCTTTCTACGAAATTTCTTAGGACTCATCAGCCTTCTATTGACCGTTATAATGCTTAGTGCAGGAGAGTAAAAATGCTTAGTACAGAGCTGTCAAAATGCTTAGGGCAGGGCAGCAAAAATGCTTAGTGAAGGGCAGCAAAAATGCATGGTACAGGGCCGTCAAAATGCTTGGTGCAGGGCTCTAGAGATGCTTAGTGCAGGGCATTAAAAAATGCTTAGTGCAGGGCAGTAAAAATGCTTAGTGCAGGGCAGTAAAATATGCTCAGTACAGGGCTATAAAAATGCTGAGTGCAGGGCAGTAAAAAATGCTTAGTGCAGGGCCGTAATAATGCTTGGTACAGGGCAGTAAAAATGCTTACTAAAGGGCCGCCAAAATGCTTAGTGCAGGGCCGTAAAAATATTTCGTTAACAGGGATGAGAATAAAAATTCGCAACCAAGATAAAATTTTTGCAAGCAAGGAGCCACCTTTACCTTAAAGATTCGCAACCAACGGGAAAATCCTCAGAACAAAAAAAAATTTTTTTTTGTAAAATTTTGAAGATAATAATAATAATAATAATAATAATAATAATAATAATAATAATAATAATAATAATAATAATAATAATAATAATAATGTTAACGAACTTTGTTAGATTTATTAAATAAGAATGTCTTCAACATACGTTGAAAAGAAAAAGAAGAATTTAAGAAAAATGGAGAAATAGAAAAACAGATCAAAGAAAAAAAATTTGAGGAGGGAGATGGTTGAAGAAAAGACAGAAGGAGAGAGAGAGAGAGAGAGAGAGAGAGAGAGAGAGAGAGAGAGAGAGAGAGAGAGAGAGAGAAGATGAGAGAGAGAGAGAGAGGGGCAGTTTACATTACTATTATATTCATTATTATTATATTATTATTGATATTATTATTATTATTAAATTATTATTATTATTATTATATTATTATTATTATTATTATTATTATTATTATTAATAGTATTAAATATTATTAAATAGTATTATTATTATTATTATTATTATTATTATTATTATTATCCAATTAATTTCTGTTCAAAATTACTTGAAAATTATACACATATTTTACTCGACTTTCGACGAATTTTGTGAAAAGCTCAAAAGTCATAAATAGTTAATTAAATACTATAAAAAATTTAATGAATAAATTATAATTATTGTTTTACAATAATAGATATTAAAATAATAAAATTAATTGAATAAAGTTATTTAAATAATAAATAAAGAAGAAAAACAATAACTAAATTATTTTAGTTGACCATAAAATTCTTTTAGATCTGAGAAAACCAAAATAAAAGCTGTAACTCTAATAAATGAAATTACCAAAAATTGGGTCGATAACAGGACAGAACTTTAGTTTTACAATGATTTAAAAAAGATTTATATACTTAAAAAATGGAGAAAAATAAACTACATTATATAAAAATAACGATCATCAAAAATAATCCCTAAAAGTACTTCTTTAATTCGATTTTGTAGTATGATAAATGAGTGCTTAATTTAAAAATCGGCAGTAAAAAAGTAGAAAGCACGTAAGTGATGACTCAAATAAAAGGTAAACAGTTCTCTTGTTTTGTATTTAAGATTTATATTTTTAAAAATAATCCTCTATCTATTTATCTATCTATCTATCTATCTATCTAATCTATCTATCTATCTATCTATCTATCTATCAATCTATCTATCTATCTATCTATACTATCTATATATCTATATCTCTATCTATCTATCTATGTCATTCTATATATCTATCTATCTATCTATCTATCTATCTATCTATCTATCTATCTATCTATATATATATATATATATATATATATATATATATATATATTTATATATATATATATATGTATATATACATATATACATATACTATATCTTTCTATCTATATATATATATATATATATATATATATATATATATATATATAATTTTTGGTTTATGTAGGCTTGCGATGTTGAAGCAATATTTTATTAATTTTCCAGCACTCATGGGTTGGAACAAATGTTCTTGTGCTATGCATTCATTTCGTACGAAAAAGATAATATGAATGCTTTTCCTAACTATCTATTATTATTATTTTTTTCAGTTTAAAGTACATATTAATTTGTTAAAATTACAAAAAAATAAAAACTTGCGATGGTAATCACGTAATTTTACACAATACTCGTATTTTAATAATACCGATAAAAGATCTATTAAATTAACTAACACTGTACATGCGATGGGGTATTATAGGCAATAGTTGTTGTTTATTCTTTCTACGAAATTTCTTAGGACTCATCAGCCTTCTATTGACCGTTATAATGCTTAGTGCAGGGTAAAATGCCCAGTTCAGAGCTGTCAAAATGCCCAGGGCAGGGGGCAGTAAAGCTTTGTGCAGGGCAACAAAAAATGCTTGGTACAAGGCCGTCAAAATGCTTGGTGCAGGGCAGTGAAAATGCTTGGTACAGGGCCGTCAAAATGCTTGGTGAAGGGCTCAAAATGCTTGAGTGTAGGGCATTGATGCTGGTGCAGGAGGCAGTAAAAATGCTTAGTGCAGGGCGGTAAAATATGCTCATTACAGGGGCTATAAAAATGAAGTTCAGGGCAGTAAAAAGTAAGCGTTGGGGCCAGTAATAATGTCGCAGGTACAGAGACATTAAGTACTTACTAAGGCCGACCAAAATGCCCAGTGCAGTTCCGTAAAATATTTCGTTAACAAGGATGAGAATAAAAAGCACAAGATAAAATTTTTGCAAGCAAGGAGACACCTTTACCTTAAAGATTCGCAACCAACGGGAAAATCCTCAGAACAAAAAAAAATTTTTTGTAAATTTTGTAGCATAATAATAATAATAATAATAATAATAATAATAATAATAATAATAATAATAATAATAATAATAATAATAATAATAATAATAATAATAATCC
>JABUQX010140138.1:15000-27500 GCA_015478945.1 Trachelipus rathkii
ATTTCACCAACGATTTAGCTAACCAGCGTGCCAATTACATTTTCCTCCCTATCCATTATCAAGTTCCCTTCTCATCCAACACATACCCTAAATATTTAAATCAGACACTTGTTCCTGCTCACCATAACATAACTTCACACTGGAGACTGTCCTCACTCCCACAACCATAACCTTACTCTTATCTACGTTTACTTTCAAGCCCCGCCTTTTACACACCCTGCCAAATCTCTCTACCAATCCAAATCATCCGCATATAATGGGTAGGGCACCCTCCACTCATCTCCATTCTCCATCATTCTAACACCATTTCCTGCCATCCCCACCTCGAATTCTTTCATAACCCCATCCATATACAAATTGAATAACCAATTAAGGAGACATAACACAACCCTGTCTCCTCCGCTGTTAATCCTAAACCAATCTTCACATTGACACCATTTATTCTTACACACGCTTCCCAACGTCATTCATACATACTTTTGATTCCATTCAGAAACCTACCACCAACACCATATATCACTAATACCTGCCATAAAGCTTCCCTATTAACTCTATCATACGCCTGTTGTAAATCCATAAAACCTAAATATAATTTATTCTTCTTCTCCCTCATTTCTCAATCATTTGTTTCAATGAAGATTTGATCCACATCCTCTACCATCCTAAACGCACCTTGTTCTTTACAATCAGTCCTTCAGTCACTCGACACCTCTTTCGACAAAATACCAGCATACCTTCCCTACAACACTCAATAAACTTATTCCTATATAATTAGATACCCTTATCCTCCATACCCTTATATAAGGGTACTGTACCACTCTCTCAACTATTACTGCTACCCTCCATAAACGCTTTGTTACACAACTTCCAAATCCAATCAATCACCATCTCGCCACCGTTCTTGATCATTTCACCAGTAATTTCATCTATACCTGCAGATTTACCATTCTTCAACTTTACCATTCCAGGCCTTTGAGTACTCAGCAATTATTTCATCCCAAAATACCTATTCCTTCTTGCACATCAAGCCATTCCCTATCACCTCTTCTTACTGTTAATATTGTGCCAGATTTTCGAAGTGTTCTTTCCCACTCCCCTCACATCCATTTCATCAGTTACAAAGCACCATCCCTATTCATTATTCTCTGCAGATTCCCCTTATCCTCTTTCTTAACCTTTCACTTCCTTTAGGAAGGCTTCCTATTCTTTGTAAGTCCCCATTCATCCTCCTTCCAAACTGTTCATTTACCTCTTGTTTTTCTGTTACATTTTAAGTATCCCTTTTTTTCCTCCTTATATATGAATTCCAAGCATCTTTCTTTGAGACTTCATCATTTGCTTTAGAGTACATTCCAACCACGCTGCTTTTTACCTTTAACCCTTTCATCCTCTTCATTTCCACCATTCACTGTTAACATTCTTACTTCCTACTTTAGCACATCCACATACTTCCTTTGCACTACTAACAATTGCTTCCTTCATTTGCCCCAGATTTGTTCAGTATCAACTCTTTCACATTCAACCGTTTTACTAGCAAGCGCTCTTACCTTATCCTTTTTGTCTTGCTCACTTAACTTTTCACTCTTAATTTTACCTACTTCCTTTCATTATCACCTTCCTCTCCATCAAGCCCCCACTAGCAATTTTACATAGGAGCAACATAATGATAATCCCATTCCAAAACCCCTAACTGATTTAACATCAACACATACTTCAACATCTTATTCTTCCACCAACTAAATCAGTGTTGCTTTGCTAGTACCATCTCTACCTACTTGTCTGTGTATATGGATACTCTTGTGTTTAAAGTATTACTTACACACATCTCTCGCAGAAATCAATCACCTTCCACCATTCTCATTTTCTTACTACTACAAATACATGTTGCTTCATCCTTTTTGGTCACCTATCATTGTTCAGTTTATTTTTGTAATCTAAACTCTCTGAACTATCAGAACATCATTCAGATTATCCCCAAAAAATCCTTACTCTCTTCAACGTTTCCCTCAGTTGGACACGTCACAACCACACATAACGACCTTTTCAAACTTAAATTTAACCATTAAATTCTAGGACTCACACACACAAGTCTACCATAGCTCTGTTCTAGGTCTCATCAAAATTGCAACTCCTTCTCTTCCTCTCTCATTCCTTTCCCTTTAGCACACACACATTTCACCACACCACTCTCTTTTTCACCGTTTTCTTTCATCTTTGTTTCCAGTCGCAGCAGGCAGTCAGTTTTGCCTATTATCATACCTCTCTCCTCAACATTGAATTCTCTGACATTCCATGTACCCATACAATTCATACAATTTCGCCGAAAGATGAAGGCCGCTTACTGCGATCTGCATGCATTAGTATTCCTGGCAAGAAATAGATGGTAGTAGGCAGCCAACCCAACTACCGTCCCATTAGTCGCCTTCTACAGCACGCAGGACATACGATGTGGGCAATTCTTCTCCCCCACACAGATATGGGTAGTAGGGATGTCTGTAAGTGTTATCTAGAAGAGGGGTGTGTACTTTAATCATGTGTATATGCTATGTAGATAAATGGTGGTCAGTTGTGTTCCCTGGAGGATGAGTGTGTAAGAATATGAACGCAAAGAGAAAAGTGCACCATTAAAAATGAGAGGTAAACACTTCCAGTATGCGTGTACTCTCCCTCTCCCAAAAATAATAATAATTCAATAGTAGATTCATAAGATAGTTTTTAATCCATCTTTATTTTAAATTTGCTTCTCCCCAGTGCAGGTATCAAACCATCGTTCCATTCTTTTAACTCACTTTAAAATGTTCTAAATGCTAAAATAATCTACTCTTTATATGATCGTTTTATTAAACTTATTCAAAATAATATGATGAGCCACACATCGACCACTTACCAATTGTCTAAACTAATGTTCACCAACTAATATTCAATAATTTTTAAGATAATAGACTATTGTTGCATTGTTCACATTTTATTCTTAATATTAATCTACTTGGGATGACTTTTTGTCTAGTATTATACGAGGTGTAATCAGTCTTAATGAAATGATGCTTGGCGAAATTTATTCCAAAAGAATCTAAGGCAGAATTCTGTTTGAAATTGGACGAAGAGTTTTACGATGGATTAATCATTGGACTATTATTTATTAGCGTTTGCTTACGTTCACAGCAAAACCATTGATGTTCCAGCCAGTTTCTAAAACCAGATGAGAAATTAAGGGGAAAAGGAGGTCAAATTGGCATACATATTCTTGAATAAAAATTAGTCATATCGCCAAACAATGGTATCCATTTAATAGATATCTTTTCTTCGTCTAACCATGTGCAATATCTCTAGAGAAAATAATGGGGTCAGATAAAAACATGAAGCTACTGAAAAGGATTTGAAGTTTCTATTTCGTTTTCATGCTACATTTTAGGGCTTAACAAGGGGTTACCTCAAGGCTGAGGAATTCATTTTCGTTTCTGTCAAAACATATCCTCTAGCCTGCATTATATACTAAACTCACATTTTCTTCATTGTGGTCCATTTCATTTCAGTTCCTACTCCTCTCTATTTATTAAATTATTTTTCTTTATTTTTGGATCTTTTATAAAGCTTAGCAAGACATTTCTAATCATTATTTAATTTCTGTAATGGCAATTCTATTATGCTTCATTCGACGTATTCTCCTTACTAGTACTTAGAACTTCTATTTTCTGTTTGAAAAAAAATCATTATATAGATTTCCTTCCAAACCACTATCTTTGCAATACAAAGAATTAAACTAGAAAATTTATTTAAATGTAGGAAAATCATGAAGAGCATAAAAATATTGTAACAAGCAAAATAGCTCTTAAGTCACTTGATGGATTAATCTTTTTACATGTGGACTTGCCTTCACATATATAAGTGCCCTGTAGGGTAGAGATAAAAAAAAATTAAAAAGGTTTATATTTATATATACTCTTAAAATAAAAAATAATTTAAATACAAAAAAAATTCAATTTTCTAATTCTTTATGAACTTTATTTATTCTTTGTTCCTAACGAAATATTAAAAAAATTATATTCAATTATATTCAATAATTGTAAAATAAGAACAAAACTATTCTTTATTTCTCAAGAATAAAAAAAAATACATAATCAGCATTTCTAGTTATCAAATGAATTCATCTACATTATTTGATTTAATCATATGCCACAGATATTTACAATCATAAAAGTATAGACTGGGAATAACTATAAATAATAATTATAATTTTGCTTCACTAATTAAATTATTACGTCTCAAATTAAGTGACACAATATATTGTAATCGATCCCAATATTTGCTCTGATCTTCCATATCAATTTATATCTTCCTTATAATTACAGCCAAAATTAAGAATTCTTCCATTGAATTTAATTTAACTAGGAAACATTTTGAATTAAACGATTCAAATTAAACATGCATAATGTAATCTTTCATATTTTACATCATCTATCACAATATTCAAAAGATTTTGAATCTTTTAACACCTGTTCAAGTAATTCTGAGAAAATATGTATCTAGTAATATATAACCATTATATATATTTTAATATATAGGCAGCATAAAATAGGATATCACAGCTTACTTCAAGGTTTAGTAGTTTTATAATTTACTAAAACTTGAAAAACAAACATTATTTGTATAAACATTCAGCATGTTTTGCCATCTAGTTTTGTGAATCTACTGGGTCTGTTCAACTCTATTTGGAAGTATGAACTTTGGCCAAAATGTCGGTTTTGAGGAGCCCGCTCAGTTCTTCAGAGGAAACGGCAACTTGTGAAGGAACGCATTTCCTCATTACTAATCCTAATGTACCTGAAAATTAAGTAAATTCTTAGGATTTATTATTATTATTATTATTATTATTATTATTATTATTATTATTATTATTCCTCAACCTGCTGAACTACTGAAACTATAATGTACCTGAAAATTAAGTAAATTCTCAGGATTTATTATTATTATTATTATTATTATTATTATTATTATTATTATTATTATTATTATTATTATTATTATTATTATTATTATTATTCCTCAACCTACTGAACTACTGAAACTATATAGTTAATTTACTAGCAAAATCATGTTCTTTTATACAGAAATATTCGTAATATTTAATTTAAATTTTGTCAGACCCTCCACATATCTTTCGAATTTAAATAATCTGCGATAGTGACCCACTTTTCAATTTTTTTATATATAATTGTCATACCATTACAATCTTGTACTTTTATTACAGGTCAAGCTATTGTTATCAATAATGAAATTAGTAGTGATTTAAATACAAACCTATCCGAGTGATAAAATATGGTAGCATAAAAAACAACGAAAATATTCAAATATATATTTTTCTTCATTTTAAATGGACTCTGGTGGGAAAAAGCCAGGGTCCTCTAAAAAACTCACCAGAGTTGGGGCAAGTCAATTCTAAAAATTATCAAGGGTCAACATAACTCTTATAAGACGGCGTTTAGTGGGCAAAATAAAAGGAAGGAAGGGCGGGTGTGTGTGTGTAGAGATACAATCATACGAGTTCTTAAAGAAGTATGCAACTAGTTCAAAAAAGCAGTATTCGTTGTAATAGTAATGATATAAAGAGATAGAAGCAACAGTTCGTCAGTCAAAAAGAAATTGGAGAGTCGTGAGAGCTGATAAGACGATCCTTTGAAGAATAGTTATACGAGTGGAACAACCCCATATTTGTGAGTCATACTCGATACAAAGGCAAGCAACTGGCATGATGTGATAAAGTTCTGAAGGCGCCAGGGAAGACCCCACCTCTTAAAGTTGGGTCGGTAAGAGAAAGAATATAATCCCTCCCAAGAAAGTTTACGAGAAAATGAAACACCAAGTATCTTAATAACAGACAAAGGTTTCAGTTGTGTGTGATTTCGAATACCATTATATCAATTATAGAGATGGAGAAGAAAAGCTCTAGTGTCTCACATAGGAGCTGTTTTGAGAAAGTTGTAATACCTTCCAAGGTGAGGGTACATTAGAGATTTTGGACAACTGTTTTTTTTTTTGCTTTCTTTTTTCCTTTGAGGTGGAAATGCATTTTTTTCTGATAATTTCAGTTAGGGAAAAATTTGCATTGTTTATTTTCGACCTATTTTAGAAAAAAAAAAAATCTGTGAAAATTAAAAATTTCAAGATTGTAAAATATTTTTGAAATAATACAGCAGGTATAGATGGAATTACGGGTGAAATGATCAAGAATGGAGGTGAAATTGTGATTGACTGGATATGTAAGTTGCTTAACAAAGCGTTTGTAGGGGGAATAATTCCGGAGGACTGGAGGGAAGCAGTGATAATATCCTTGTATAAGGGTAAGGGTGATAAAGGGAACTATAGAAACTACATACGAATTACTTTTTAGAGTGCCGTAGGGAAGATATATACTAGTATTTTGGCTGAAAGAATGCATCGAGTGACTGAAAGATTGATTGCTGAAGAACAAGGTGCATTTAGGAGTGGTAGAGGATGTGTAAATCAAATTTCTACATTGAAGTAAATGAATGAGAAAATGAAAAAACAACTTTATTTAGGTTTTATGAACTTGCAGCAGGCGTATGACAGGATTAATAGGGAAGCTCTATGACAGGTGTTAATGATACGAGTATATGGTGTTGGCGGTAGACTTCTGAATGAAATTAAATGTATGTAGGTTGATAGTAAAGCGTGTGTAAGAATAAATGGAGTGAAAAGTGAACGATTTAATATTAATAGGGAAGCGAGACAGGGATGTACTGTTTCCATGGCTATTTAATTTGTTTATGGATGCGGTGATGAAAGAATTTAAGGCGGGGTTGGCAGGGGAAAGTGTTGAACTGATATAGAATGGTAGAGAGTGGAGGGAGCCTTGTTTATTGTATGCAGATCTGGTTTTGTGTTTTGAATCTGAGTAAAGTTTGAGAAGATTGATGAGTGATTTGGCAGGGTATGTAAAAGGAGGAGTTTGACATTAAAAGTAAATAAGAACAAATTAATGGTGGCAGGTGAAGGGAATGGACAGTGTGAAAGCATATTAATAGTAGGCATCTGGAATAAGTATCAAATTTTAAATATTTAGGATATATGTTGGATGAAAAAGGAAGAGATGATGCTGAGTGTAGTAGAAAAGAGCAAGTGGTAGGAAAGTGGCTGTGCAATTACATCTTTGGAAAATGCAAGGGAACTACGTTTTGTGTGCGCTAGAGTTCTGCATGAAGGGATGTTGCTACCGGTGATAATGAATAATAGTGAAACTATAGTGTGGAATAAGAGATGTAAGGTGCAGCCTGTCCAGATGGATAATTTTAGGGTTGTGTTAAGGGTGTGAGAAGAATTAATTAAATGGAGAATGAGCGTATTAGTGAGTTGTGTGGTGTGAAGAAAATAGTAAAAAAAAAAAAAAAAAAAAAGGGAGGGGGGGAACTAAAGTGATTTGTTCATTTGGAAAGGATGGATGATTGTCGATTAGTGAAGCGGTTGTATAGTGGCGAGTGCATCAGGGAAGCGACCGGTTGGGAAACCTAAGAAAAAGTGGATTGAGTGAGTAAAGAGTGTTTGAAGGAAAAGAAAGTGAATATAACACAAGCGATAAGAATGGTGTATAATAGGAGTAAATGGTGGTGTTTAGTGAGAAATCATTGCTGTGGGTCTGAACCAGGGGATGACACTGACACTGATGAAATATCACAGTGAGGGTCTCTCACGGTGTAAATTTCTAGGGTGGATTTTGTCTGTGATGAGCTTGCACTCAAGGGTATGAGGGGGGAGGAGGGAGGGAGGTGGAGGGGCTTTTTTTTCGACTTTGATTAAATTCTTCTACTTAACAAATCTGCTGCCGGTGCATATTCGTGCACTCCACCCCAATCATTCTGTAGAATTTTCACGATAATTGTTATCCTGAAATTTAACATTAATACTGCACTATTATTATTATTATTTACAATTAACTTTCATTATTATTTATCTAATTTAACTAATTTAACCAAATTATTATTATTGTTAACTAGTAGTAAAATTTAACGAACCATCTTAGAGCTTTCAATTTAAAAAAAAAAAAATTTAAATTAACCACTGGAGCTTAGACGAAACTATTATCTTACTTCCAGAAAAATCATTTCGGCAGAGTGTAGTCATTTTAACTTAATTATAATGTAAATACAAAGGTATATTTAATCAATACTTCTTATCTGTATGTATAACATATGAATTGGGATATGTAAGCATTTGTACTCTTTAAAATCTTTGCTTTAGGACTTTGTATGAAAGCAAATTTACTTGTGTAAACAAGTGACTGAATATATCATGAATGAAATGTAAGAATTTATTATCACTAGAACATTAGAAATATAGAGACAGTAAGAAGCCACATGGGCCTATCGAGACTATCCCAGTCAACCCTAATAGAACCCAATCACCAAACATGCTCATACGTCCACAAGGCACCTAGGGCTTGTCAATAAGTCCTGAGTATACTAAACTTGACAACTAAAAGGAAAAAGCATTAGCTAAAGTACACATAACCACACTACAAGCTTTAATAAATTTGTGTAAAAGTCATAACATGCAGTTTAAATTTAACCTTAATAACTACTGTAACTAAAAACCCGCCAATTTGGCTTAGTCAAAATGTATTAGCTATATGATACCTAAACCATCCATATACCTATCTAATCCTCTCCTAAATGTTGCAATCGAGTCGCACTCAAACTCCTGTGGTGAACCATTCCAAAAAATTAACAACCCTAATACTGAATAAAAAACTTTCTTATATCAAGATGGCATGCGTTCTTAATTTTCTTACTGTGTCCCCTGGCATAGATAGAATTATTGGTGAAATGATCAAGAATGGTGGGGAGAAATTGGTTGACTGGAAATGGAAGTTGCTTAACAAAGCGTTGTAGAAGGAGTAATTCCGGAGGACTGGAGAGAAGCAGTGATAATATCCTTGTATAAGGGTAAGGGTGATAAAAGGAACTGTCCGTGGTCTACTATGGAGAATTTGTTGATCTCTGTATTATCAATAGATGTAAATATTTTGTAGACTTGTATCATGTTCCCTCTGAGAAAATTGCCTCATAGCTCTTACCCTCAAGTCCAGAAATCATCCTTGTTGCTCTATGTTGTACTCTCTCTAGAATATCTATGTTTCTCCTTAATTAAGGGTCTAAAATTCTACACAATTCTCTCATAACGCCTGACATAGCTGTGTTGTCTACTTATAATTTCTGCTCTTTGTGTAAACGACATTGCGATTTATTATACCTAGCATCTTATTAGCTTTATTCCTTGCTTCCAAATACTGATTAGCTACTTTCAAATTACTGCTTACTACACCTAAATTTTTTTCTTTGTCCACAGACTCAACCCATTCTCCATTCATACCGTAGTCAAAACTTATTTGAGTAACCTAGGAGAAGAACCTTACACTTTTTACTATTAAAATTCATTTGCCACTTATCTGTTTATCAAGATCATTTTGAATCTTTATACATCCATCACTATTAATTATTGAGGAGTATTTTTACTTTAGTATCATCTGCAAACTTAGAAACCTTACATTTAAGTCCCTGGTCTAGATCATTTATATATATTCCCATAATGACTTATTGTCACTAGTTGTACACGGCGTTTTCTATTCCAAAACTACTTATTAATCCAACCAAGTACCACTCCACCTATACCACACAGTAACAACTTTTTCGTCAGCCATATGTGGGGAACCTTATCAAAAACTTTGCTGTGCTGAAGTCTAAATATATAATATCAACTGGATCTCCTCAGTCAATGCAGTCAGTAATGTATTTCATAAATTCTAAAAGGTTTGTCTGACATGACCTACCCTTTCTAAAACTATGCTGGGAGTCATACAATATCTTGTTATCTTCCAAATATTTCTCTATGTGACCTTTCAGTAATTTTTCCAAAACTTTTATAACCAAAGATGCTAAGCTGACTGGCCTATAATTTCCCAAATCTTCCATACTACCTTTTTTATAAATAGGCACAACATATTCTGTTTTCCAGCTGCCTGGTACCTCACCAAATGTTATAGATTGTTTAAAAATCATATACAGTGTCTTTGCAATGCTGGTACTACCCTCCTTCAGAATTCTACCATATATACCATCAGGACCTACAGCTTTACTTGGGTCAATATGGTTCAGTGAAGATTTAATAGCTTTTAACTCCCACCATACTTTCATCGTTAGTTAATATTCAGTCTAACAGTGCATCATGTCTCGTAGGTTCATGGATCATCTGGTTCAAAAAGTTGTCTAGTGTATGACTTATAAATACAGAACTACTATGGTCCATATTAGACAAGGAATCCCCATTGAATGCCAAATTAAGATCACCCATTATGACTGCACTTTTTTCTTTACTTTGGCTAAGATATGAATGGGGATTGGCTGGAGTCTGTGGACCAAGAAAAAGATTCAGGTATGATTATAAGCAGTAATTTAAAAGTAGTTAATCAGTGTTGGAGCAAGGAATAAATAATAAGATGCTGGGTAAACAAATCGTAATGTCGTCTACAAGAGCAAGGAAATTATAAAAAAAACTGTATAATAACTATGTTAGGCCAGTATGAGAGTATTGTGCACAAGTTTGGGCCTCTTATTTAAAGAAAGACTTAGATATGCTAGAGAAAGTGCAACATACAGCAACAAGGATGATTTCTGGGTTTGAAGGTAAGAGCTATCAGGAGAGGCTGAAGGAGTTTGGAATGTTTTCTGTAGAAAGGCGATTTCTCAGAGGGGACATGATACAAGTCTATAAAATATTTACCTCTATTGACAATACGCAGATCAATAAATTCTTCATAGTAGAGCTCGGACGGGAGACCAGGGGACATAGTAAGAAAATTAAGAAGAAATCATGCCATCTTGAAATGAGAAAACATTCCTTCAGTAATAGGGTTGTTAAATTTTGGAATGATTTGCCACAGGAGGTTGTTGGGTGCGACTCGATTGCAACATTTAAGAAAGGATTCGATAGGTATATGGAAAGTTTGGATATCATATAGTACATTTTGACTAAGCCAAATTGGCGGATTTTAAGTTAGAGTAATTATTAAGGTTAAACTGCATGTTATTACTGTAAAGTTATTAAAGCTTGAAGTGTGGTTAGCATGTACTTTAGCTATAGTTTTTTTTTTCTTTTACTTGTAGATTTTGTGTATATTATGCAAGTTATTGACAAGCCCTAGCCCATGAGCGTGTTTTAGACTTTGTGTATACTATAAGTTGTTGACAAGCCCTAAGGTGCTTTGTGGATTTGCATGAGCTTGTTGTTTGGTGATTGGTTCTATTGGCTTGACTGGGACAGTCTCGATAGGCCCATGTGGCTTCTTACTGTCTTTTTATTTCTAATGTTCTAAAATCATCTTTATTTTAGCCTGTAACAACGCTAGTTTTATTTATCTCACCACTATTACAGTTACCATTCTATAATTATTCATATCAAGAATTAGCCCATCACCACTAACTTTACCTAGTTTTTTGATAGACAAGTCTCCAAACTGGTACTGAAAAGCTCAACACCTTTACGACTCAAGTGAACTCCGTCTACTGCAAAAAGATCTTTGTCCAGAAATTCTCTCCACAAATCCAAAAACCTAATATTTTCTGAAAAACATAATTTCCTAACCCTTTCATTTACACCTAAAGCCCTGACCTGACCTGCACCTAACCTAGGTAAAATCCCCGAAATCATGCACCTTCTTCCACTAGCTTTCATCTTCTGAATCAACCTCCTATAATCTGATATTAATTCTTCTGACCTTCTATGTCCTATATCATTTGTACCCACATGCACAATCACATTTGAATCGACATTTGTATACTCAATATCTCTATCTGGATAACATACTCTCAATCCTTTCCTTCTATTTGTATTTTTAACTCCATATCAGGTATTGTATCATAGTCTCAATTAGTAATGCTCATTCCTTAGAAAACTCAACATTATCATTGGCCCCCTCTGATTTCTCCCCATCTGGAAGACAGTCAAACCTGTTACTGCAGGTCAAACTTTCGAGATCCTAATCTTGTTATTTCTATTATCTACAACTCTCCATTCATCTGCAGACCTATTTACTACTACTTTTGCCTTTCCCTCTCATCTTCCTGCCAAGGTGAATCACTAGTCCTCTCTAACCCTGTATTCCACTCCCTCCTCACCTCGACATCCCTACTAACTTTTTTCCTAACACAACAACAGAAATAATCACAAAAATAAGTATACAAATTTCTAAAAACCACAGTTAGATAAACAACACTAATTTGTTAACTAAATTCACTTGCAAATACACAGATTATAGTAATTAGTAAAATGGGAGAGCAAAAAGACACGAGCAATATCAATGATAGTGATAACAGAGTGTCAATAGCGATAGTGAGTGTTTTTTGACACCTTTTCCAAATTAGATGATGAAATATATAGAGCAAAATTGATATTTATTATTAAAGTGTAATATTGTAATAAAATTTATTAAA
>JABUQX010140138.1:32500-42500 GCA_015478945.1 Trachelipus rathkii
GTCCGCCACTCATGCGGATACTATTACAAATTTATCCCCCAACCGTAAAATTCAATCAGCATACTTCAATTAAATATTGATAGAATAAAGAATAAACAAAGAACTTCTCGTCTCCTTAAATAAATTCAAAATACATATAACTCTAATACACACCAAACACTTTCCTCTCTGAATTTCCTAACTATACAAACCTAAAACTAGATTAGGATCCATCCAACATAACGTAATTACTCTCGTACACAAAAATATTATTGCTAAACACCACAAATCATACCTATCAAATATCCATGTGTAATCACTAGAAATAAAAATTAATAAAATATACAACTAGTTACCTTCTAGAACCTCATTCCACCTCTCTAATACTGCCTTAGGAATTATGTCCCAGACTTATCCCCCTTAACTCAATATAATAATTTGATACTGGCAGGGGGACTTCAATGCTTATCACCCAGTATGTCTAAACATACACGCACCAACACCAAGAGGTGAAACACTCAGACAATGTGCATTCAATCAGTATCTTTGACAACAGAAACCAACCTACTCTATGATCATTCAAACTATAATAAGAACTGCGCATCCTTGATATTTCCATTGCTCCTCCCAAATTCCATTCATGTAACATGGCAAAGCATTTAACCCTCTCTCGATCATCCTATACAAGTTATGGTCAACATAACACTCATACATGCATCCTTTAAATTTAAAAAAACATAGCAACAACTATAAGAAAGTGAACTGGCAATCTTATTATGAGTTTACTATATATATATATATATATATATATATATATATATATATATATATATATATATATATATATATATATATATATATATATACTTCTATATATATATATATATATATATATATATATATATATATATATAACATATATCTCTATATATAAACATTCATAAAAAAATAGCTGACTTTCCATCTCTCAGCAAAGCAATACAACACTATAATAAAACTACAATATTTACATTTATAGACAAATGAGTTGAGCCGAATACTATCATAAACAATTCAATCCCGACTTCTTAAAGACCAGAAATAGATACCCTAATAAAATAAAGAACTCCTATAGATGAACTAATAAATCAAAGACCAAATAAATAAATACCTTAATAAAACAAACAACTCAAATAAGAATAAAAATTGGCAACACTATACCCAAATATTAAACCATAAAGAACATCTAACAAAATATTCTGAACAATACAAACACAGCCCTCCCTCACTACCCAAGCTATCTGTAAAACAAAAAAATCCCTAGCCCAAAAAAAATCAATGTAATATTATCATTATGTCACACAATTCTATAATTAGTCATAAACCCAGAAACCCCACCAATAGGTTAACATTTAAACAATTTAAAAATTTGAAGAATCAAGAATTTAAAAGTACTCAACACCATCAAAAACCTCAAAAACTTAAGCAGAGGGACCAGACAAAATCAAATATACACGTCAAACACCTATGAACTAAAGCTATAGAAACTCTAACCCAAATATTCAACACAGATTTGCAAACCAAAACCTTTCCACTATTCTGGAAAGTGGAAACATGCACATATAATCCTTAAATAGAATTTCCCCTTCTATCCCCCTCTCTGATGCACAACATGGTATTAGACAAAAACATTTCACTACTACGCTACTAACCAATCTTAAATGTGCACTTGATATAGGCATAGTGTATTAATATAATTATAAGTAATTTTTGTCACAGGTTCCAACCAAACTCCACCCCTCCCACAATCTCCTGGTAGCAATAGACATTAACAAGGCATTTGATATAATTCAACAACACCTGTTAATAGACAAAGTATTAAGCAGAAATAAACATCAATGACAAAGAAAATCATAGTAAATTTTACTTACTTGATTACTTGATGAATTTGAGGACTTCTTGGGGACCTCACAGGTCCCCCTCAGCCCTGGGCCACTTCAGGAAGCTATAGCAAATGTCCCTAAAGAATACTTACCGCCTGGATCTCACGGTGTTGCGAGTTGCTGTGAACCTAGTATGATTGAAATTACCCAGGAAACCCTCCCCACCAGCCAAACACTGATATCCTGGTCTGCAAGACCCCCACTGGATCCTAATTCCACCTAAACCCCAAGAAAGATCACAGCCTGCCCAACTGACCTGTACACTTGAGATAGCGGATTAGTGCCAGATGTACCTTAACTCTATATACGGGAGGCACATTCACCTTCCCTAGCAAAACTGGAACAGTCAGAAGAGGAACCCCCACTCCCAGCAGGGAGAGCCGAAGCTCCTCCCTTGCTATCAAGTAAGAGCCACACTGAAGGAGAAAGTGCTCCACACCCTCAAGAGCACTGTTGCAAGATGGACAGAGGGGTGTGTCGGAAAGACCCAAACGAAAGAGGTGCCCATTAAGGCCAAGATGCCCAATTCGCAGTCTCGTTATGGCAGTCTCCAGGCGACGAGCACAGGGGAATGAAAACTGAACACCCTCTCCATACAGTTGTCCCAGGGGATGGGTGCCAAGAAAAGTACCGAGCTCCTCTCTCCAAAGAGCCTTCATCTCCTTACCAATGCAGGAATACCATTCAGCCAACTCCAAGGGAAAGGATTCAATGAATTGATGTTGGTGGGCCAATTTAGCAGATACATCAGCAGTTTCATTACCTGCAATACCAATGTGGGAAGGAACCCAGTGGAAATGTAGTGCCCAACCCTGGCTAGGAGACATGCCACTGATGATACTATGAATTTGAAACTGAATTCTCCTGTATTTGGTAGGCTGAAGGTTAGCAATGATATGAAGGGCCGCACTAGAGTCAGAAAAGAGTATAATTGATTGAGGAGAGAGATGGGCCACCACAAACTGTAAAGCCCTGAGAATGGCATATAGTTCCAGGAAGGTCACCGAATGCTGTGGGGAGAGCCTCCAATTTTGGGTAAGGGAAAGGTCTGAGAAAAACACAGCAGCGGCAGCAGAATTAGTGGAGCCTATATGAACTTTTGAACCATCAGTATACACCTGAAAATGTGAACTATAGGTATGCAGGATTTCCTGAAAGAGGGATCGCCCCAAATCGGGAGGACCATCCTTTCTCCAAGGCGGCGGGAAGGTAAAAGTGAAAAGAGAACCCAGGTCGCTATAAGGTGGTAACAGAGAAGCGGAAGAAACAGGCTCCAGAGGCACCTCTTGCAAACCATAAGACCGCACTGTACGCCTAGCTCGAGAGAGAAAGGGGATATTCCTCCTCTCCATGCCAAAGGAACCCAATGCACAAGCTCGAAAGAAAACCTTGAAAGGATGGGACACTGATGCAGACATCAACCTGACGTATCTCCTAGCCAACAGGTCCTCCCAATGCAGACTGAGAGGAGGAAGACAAGCCTCCGCCTCCAAAGCCTTAATGGGAGAAGAAGGAAAAGCCCCCAGGGCAATCCGGATGGCAGTATTTTGTATGGTCCCCAGGCACTTCAGAGTCGTTGGGGAAGCAGAAGAGTACACCACACTCCCATAATCTATCTTGGCTCTGATATAGATGATATAAAAGTGGAGCAGCATGCTCTGTGAGGCACCCCATGTAGTACCCGCCAAACGTCTCATCATATTGAGCCTATTCAAACACTGTAACTGGAGGCTCCGAATGTGGGGCTTCCAAATGAGGGAGGGGCCATCAAAGGTGAGTCCCAAAAATTTATGCCTCGTGACAAAGGGAACCTGACTCCTGTTCAGGCGAAGGGATGGTAAGAAAGGAACCCTCCGTCTCGTAAAACACATCAAGGCACATTTGGCAATATTGAAATGCAGGTGCCATCGATCTGCCCAGTCCAAAATCTGCTGCGCTCCAGCCTCCAAAGCTCTCTGGGCACCCAACAAGGTTGGAGAAGTGGCACTTAAAACCAAATCATCTGCATAAGCCATAACTCTAGTGGAGGCAGGAGTTGGTAAATCAGAGATATATAGAGCAAACAACAAGGGACTCAAAGCAGACCCCTGGGGGACCCCCCTGAGGGCAGGCCGTACCGAAGAAGTCACATCACCGACTCTAACAGAGAGAGAGCGATCAGTCAGAAAGCTATGGAACCATTTCAATGGATGTCCCTTGAGACCCAAGCTTGCTAACTTATATAAGAGACCCATATGTGAGACAGAATCAAATGCTGCTTCCAAATCAAAAAATAAAACCAAGGTATACTGTTTATTATGAAAACCTGTATAGATAATGTGCTCTAGTGCCAGAAGACAATCCGTGGTATCCACACCAGGCCGAAAACCATATTGAATGGGAGAGAGCAGGGAAAAAGACTCAAGCCACCAACGCAACCGAGCCTGTACCATTCTCTCCAAGACCTTACCAGTACAGGAAAGCAGTTGAATAGCACGGTAGCCCATTGGGGTAGAGGAATCCCGATTTGGTTTCAAGAAAGGAAGGATGACCGACAACTTCCACTGCATGGGAACTATTCCCTGGGTCCAGCTAGCATTGTAGAGGTTCAAAAGAGCATCCCTAGAACCAGAGGAAAGATATTTCAGGAACTTATTATCAACTAGATCTGCCCCAGTGGCCTTACTATCAGGGAGGGAGGACAAAGTATGATTTAATTCAGAAGCCGTAAACTTGTATCCCAGGAAAGTAGGTGGGTCTAGTTTGGATTTCTGTATATAGGCAGCAAGGGCAGCACTGCTGGGTAAGGGGGCCCCAGGTCGGAAGACCTGCTCATAATGATCAGCAAACAACTCAGCCTTCTCCAAGTTATGGAGCAGGAGACCCCCATCCCGAGTGAGGGGGAACGATTGTGGGACAAAGGCCGATGTCATACTCTTTAACAGGGACCAAGTTCTCGAGTCCGGATTGGTAAAAGATAGCTTGGCTCTCCGCATGTTCCAGGTATCCCTTTTACACTTCAAATGAAACCTCCTGCACCGGGCGGCTAACCTCCTGTAAGCCAGGCCATTTCCGTTGGAAGGAAACCGACGCCAAATATTGTAGGCCCTATTCCGTTTCTTCAAGACTTCCTCACACTCTCGATTCCACCACAAAGCCCGAGGTCTTCTACCAAATTTCCCCTTAGTAAGAGGAAACACAGCAGCAGCAGAGGTAACGATACTAAGGGTTACAACGCCTGTCCAATCCTCCAAGGTACCAACTGCATCACCCGGGAGAGAGGTCTGACCACTATATTGCTTCCACACATCCTGAGAGGTAGGAAACCTCCAAGTGAGAGGTCGAAAATGTTGAAGGGGTTGCACCCGCTGAGGAAGGTGAACATGGATCGGATAGTGGTCACTACCCAAATAAGTTCCTGTCAAAATGTCAGCCTGCAAGAAGAATCCACTCCCAATCACCAAATCAAGAGTAGAGATCCTACCACTATAGGAATCCACCCTAGTTACCAGACCAGGAGGGGTTAATAAGGAAAAATCGCTAGAAGAGGACAAGAAGGTGAAAAGAGAATCACCAGATTTATTACATCCCCCACGAGGAAGACCAGGTTCCCAAAGATTGTGATGGGCATTAAAATCACCCATTATCAAAGCAGGCAGGGGCAACTGACGAATATAATGCTGAAGTTCTGGGAATGCCAAATTTCTACCAGGATTGTAACATAACAACAGTGATGCCCAGCCCGATGCAAAGGCAACTCTCACTGCCAGGACCTCGAGGACTGCGTCCGGAGCAACATTCAATGGTATCTCCTGGTAAGATAAAGAGGAATGAAGGAGGAAAGCTAAACCACCCCCCCTCAACTGATTAACCCGATCCTTCCTGAGGAAGGTATATCCACCCACTGTAGGGGTGTATTTAGGCTGCATCCAGGTTTCACACAGACCCAAAATCATCGGGGAAGTTGTAGCTACATAATTTTTAAAAATGCCCAATTTTGGGAATAAGGATCTACAATTCCACAAGACAAGATTAGGGTAGGCCATTGTGGAAAATGATAGAAGAAACCAAAGACATGAGATCTGAGAATATACAAGAAAGGGCTGATAAAAGAGAACCACTCACCTGATAAGACGTGAGAAATTTGGAAACAAGGGGTCCCAAGGAAATCAAGAAGGAAGACCAACCATCTGTAGGACGCGGAGAGGAGAGGTGATGCTGCGGAACATTAGTCACTAAGGGAGCCCTCACAGGACCAACATGGGATATCCCCTGAAACTCAGGGCCGGAGGGAACCTTATGGGTAGCGGGGGCAGAGTTACGCAAGGGTCCATGTTGATGAACCGGAGGGCAGGGGGCCCCCCTTGAAGAAGATAGCACTGCCGGGGGGGCAGCCACCTTGGAGGGCATAGAGGGGGACACACGACCAAGCGACCCATCGAAGGAGGTACTGGGGCGAGAAACCACACCAGCATACGACCTGGAAGGGGGAACAGGCCCTACCTGAGGAGGAGGTACATGAGGGACACCGGCATTCTGGAGAATGTTGAGGGAAGAGCGAACACGAGTAAGAGGATTCAGTTCACGTAAAGCTGCTATAAGAGGAGAATGAATCCCACCCGCAGCCAATCACGAGTAATCCGCACTGCATTGATATAAACCTCACAGGATTTAGAATTAGGGCGGTGGGGCCCCTTACAAAAATAACAAAAAGGATCATTGGCACAATTGTCATTGACATGGCCCAAGGAGCATCTCGAACAGCGAGGGGAAGACTTACAGGAAACCGAACCATGACCGTATTGCCAGCAGTTGAAGCAACGCCGTACTGGAAACACGTATTGAGACACTGGGTATATGACATGGCCTATAATCACTTTAGATGGAAGAGGGCCTTTGTACTTCAGGCGCAGCGTCTTGGAAGGGAAGTTAGGACCCCCTGGAGAGCCCCCAGAAGAGCCCAATCTCATAACCTCCAACAAAGTGCTGCCCTCAAGGTCATAAGAACAGATATTGAAGAGATCATGCAGAAAAGCATCATCTTCCTCTATTGGCCCTATTTTCCCATAGGAAATATGTAAAGAATGATAATCAGTAGAAGCACGAGGGACCCAGCATTTAACAGGGAAAGTCCCCAAGGTTACTATGTCTGCAAGGGGAACCCGTAGTCTATCTAGGGAAGGAATGGAGAAACGAATCCCAGCACCCCTCCCAAGAATACGGCAGGTGCCCTCTATTAGTAATTTCCCAAAGGGGGAGTCATTTAAGAGAGCAGTTGCTCTAGAGGGTTTAGTGAAGATACAAGTTCCATCCCTACTCTGCACTATGATTATCGCCTCAGTGGAACCCAAGGTATGAGACTGGTCAGTGGTACCCACAGCTACCCCATCCCTATCCCCCCTCTTCACCCCTTTGGGTGCAGGTGGAGCCAAATCCCCCACCGTCACACCCGCAACACTGCCACTCCTTTTCCGGCCATCCTCACCCCGACGACTCCTCCATTAACTCCTCATCCGAGAAGAGGGCGTCCTCCATCACCTGGGAAAAACAAAAACCGGAAGGTCTAGGCTATTCGCCTAGCCTTACTATAGTAAAAAAAAACAATAACCAAAAAAGAACAAAAGCAGTTATAAATAAAAACAGTATATAAATAAATAAACAAAAATAAATGAATAGTCCCACCCCGATAAATGAAAATGTACAAATTAATGCTACTTAGCAAACTCTCACTAGGCACAGAGCGAAAATGCACACAAACAACACCAGCAAGATCCAACGGAATCGGCAATGTGGAGCCCCTATTCCGTTTCTTCAAAGACTTCCCTCCTGCTCTCAATTCCACCAAGCCTCCGGAGATGGGGAGGCCGGAGGTCCGCTATATATCGATACTGATATTATTTTTGGAGAGGATCGAAAAATATCGATGATATTTTCAACCGATATATCGATATATCGATATTTTATTGCAATATCGAATCAACGATATTTTTTTTTTTACTTCTAGAAATTTCGAGCAGTTTTTCTTTTTCATAAAATAACATTTCAGCAAAATGTGTGTGTATTTTCAGGCGCGTTTGGATGATGGGGACATTTGTCTGACTCCAGGAGAAAGGAGGAAAGGATACTAGGGTGGGTGCTGAGGGAAGAATGGGCTGGCAGGCATGCCTGTGCGTATTTTTTTTACTTTCAGAATTAGATATTTATAAAAGTTAGAAGTATCGTATATAAGTAGTATCAATGCTTTTAGGATAGAGTTATCAACACGACACAGAGGTCATATAAGTGTGCCGACGCTGCTTCGAAGGTGCCGCCACAAACCGAGAAAAGGTCATGTGTTCCTATAGGCTATAGGCTATAGGCTATATGATATAGGCTATATGATATAGGATTAGGCTATAGGCTATATGATATAGGCTATATATTCTAACTTCTAGCACGTGCCGACCTATATTGTAGAATACACCGGTCTTAGTGTCTATTCTTAGGTTATTGGGTACGGGGAGTCGATTGGTGTACATTAGAAGGTGCTAGGATGCTTCCTTTTACATTAGATATTACCCCTACCCCCTTTTCTAGCCTTCTAGCATGACATGTCCTGCGATCATCGAATACGCCCGGTATTAGTGCCTACCCCTAGGTTATTGGGTACGGGGTCGATTGGTGTATATTAGAAGGTGCTGGGATGCTTCCTTCTATGAGTTATTACCCTACCCCCTTTTCTAATGCAGCCTTTTCTAGCATAACATATCCTACGTCATCGAATACACCCGGTATTAGTGTCTACCTAGGTTATTGGGTACGAGGAGTCGATTGGTGTATATTAGAAGATGCTAGGATGCTTCCTTCTATGTGTTATTACCCTACCCCTTTTCTAGCCTTTTCTAGCTGTTATGTCCTACGTCATAGAATACACCCGGTAATAGTGTCTACTCCTAGGTTTATAAGGTATGAGGAGTCGATTGGTGTATATTAGAATGTGCTAGGTTGGTTCCTTCTACGAGTTAGTATCCCCACCCCCCCTTCTAACCCTTCTAGTACGATATATCGTATGTGATAGAACATATCATATAGGCATCGATTAGTACATAATCGACACTGCTGAATCGATTCACAATACAGTTTACGACGGGATCCGATTCCTCTGTGAAGTTGGTATTTAGATGTTACCCTACCCCTTGATTAGTATTGCAATCCAACGTGCGACCATTGCGTACAATGTTGCAAAATGTTACCGACAAAATTTGCAACATTTTGCAACATCGTTACATTTTGCAACATCGTTATTTTGGCGTATTAACACGTTTTAAGGGTCAAATTATATGTTTTCGGGTGCGTAGAAGCGTTTTCCGGGGTCAATGACGCGATTGGACCAACCCCAGGCTCTGGCGCACCGCCCGCACCGCGTCACATCATCTTTTTCGCTTTTGCCGTCTCGATTTTTTATATCATAAGCTGCCTTTTTTTTACTATTCAACTATCATTTGAACCTATATTTAGAATCCTATGCTCCTGGTGTTCAGGGTCCATTAATATTTCCTTATATATATATATATATATATATATATATATATATATATGCTATACCTACTTTCTCTTTCTCCTTATATATCCACCCTCCACTACCCTCTTTCTCATATATATATATATATATATATATATATATATATATATATGAAATTAAGTCAGGCACATGTGAGTAGCTTAACACAGTACCTGTTATAGGAACTGTCTAACATGAGGTCATTAATGAGTGACCTTGAGTTCCTGTATGTAACCATCCTAACCTCACACACACACACACACACACACACACACACACACACACACACACACATACGATGTTTTAGGTGCCTCAGCTGAAAATGCCTCCAACTTTGATGCCCTCAACTTGGTCCCTCAACTGTCCTCATGCCGGTGCCTCAGCAGTCTCCTCAGCTGATGCACCTCAGCTGATGCCTCAGCTTTGGTCCTCAGCTGATGCCTCAGCGTTGATCTCAGCTTGATGCCTCAGCAGTGCCTCGGCACGGAGTGCCTCAGCTTGCCTCGGCTGATCCTCAGCTTTGTTTGTCTCGGCAGTGGCTCGTCTTTTATTGTCTCAACTGATGAAGCTCATCTGTTAA
>JABUQX010140138.1:45000-48566 GCA_015478945.1 Trachelipus rathkii
AAGATTTAATCGGTCCAAGTCCTTACACAAATGCCAGTTATCTTCGTTATTAGATATAATATACTTTTTCAATTCCTCAACTCCATCCCAGAGTACATACGATGCAAGTTCTCTCCCTGACACTACCATATGTTTTGGGTCAGGATCATTCACGTAAAGGAATTCTTCAAGCTGACGAATAAAGGTATGAACGTCTATCGAAGCTAAGAACTGATTAATTATATTTTCCGAATCTTTAGGTAACAGTTTTTAAATGTATAATATGCCTCGTATAATATATAATGAGCTGCAGTAACATAATCGGTTAACATTTCTGTTTTACGCAACTGTTTTTCTTTCGAACTAGGCCCATATATTTTATCTGGGATGTGCCTCTAATATAGAAACCATATATTGTGGGGTTAAATAATCCTGTATCTTCGTGTCTCTGCCATATTCTAATATCCATAATATTCGTATCTAGATATTTAGAGAAGGTTAAAGTAAGTTTCTTATCATCATGATTTCCACCTCCACTGATAACTATCTCCCAACGATTTAATACACAGTGTGACTTAAAGTGTTCATTCACCCATTCTTCAGCATGATGGCATACACAAAGTAATTCGTCGGAACTCATAAAAACACGTCTGTTATATTCATATTGGTCACTACATCTGAAGTAGGTAAAACCGTCGGGCTTTCTTGTATATAAGAAAGATACATCACTTTTCGGAATATTGATTTCCCAATGCACAATGTTACGTATAGAGGTGTATTTATCAAGACGAACCATTCTAACACGGTAGGAATATACATCATAGAGAAATAAGAACACTTTTAAGACAGAGCACAACCTTCTACCACGTTCAAATCTAAAACGAATATGACGATAAAATAAGTCTCGAGAGAAAAGATAAGGCAATATTACTGGAACAAACACACAAGTCTAAGAGATAAGGGATATTTCAACCCAAATCACGGAAAGGTACAGATCAGTTCCAGCCAAATAAGGTAGGAGGATATGGGCTCAGGATATGTTCAACATGAAAACAGCATCCAAAGTCTTATTACTCTCATATATATATATATATATATATATATATATATATATATATATATATATATATATATGTATATACATACAAAGTCTTACACTCTATATATATATATATATATATATATAGGGTAAACATGTACATAGGATAGACCCACATATGTAAAATAAAAGAAATCCAAAATAGCATACACATGCCTAGACACATACACCCACCCTATACACACACACACACACTTTGTCCATTCCATGAATATTTTATTATGTGCTTTCTTTTGGTTCTTTTATTTTATGTGGGCCCCTGTATGTGTTTTGCCCCTCTTCTCTTATATATGTCTGTGTATATATATGTAATAATTATGTAATAGCCTTATATATATATATATGTAATAATAATAATATATATTATGTAATGTGAGACTTTGGTGTGAACCGTATTTGAAGACGTGGCTTTTGCTCTGTATTTACCCTATCTGTCGTTGGCTTGTTTCTCTGCTAAAATGATTGGTTGAAATATCGCCCTCTTTTGTGTTTGTTCAATGTGCATTATTGCTATAAAGCAATACGTCGTCATATTCGTTTAAGACAGTCAGTGCTTTCTGTCTTATTTCTCGCCATTCATATTACCATTCGATATGCGGTGAAATCCGTAGAAAAGTGACAATACTAACCCATAAAACGGTGATATTGACCAATAATGATATGGCGCAGACGTGTTTTCCGGCTGATACTTTGTGTATGCCATCATGCGAAGAAATGAATTGATATTTGCACAAGTCATATTAAACGTTGAAAGACTGGTTATCGATGGTGAAAAATCATGATGATAGAAACTTAGCAACGGCTTTCTCACAGAAATATCTGGGCTGCAATGTAGAAATATGTTGAACATGAATTCACAGGATGTTAACCTACAATATGGTTTCTGAACGCATCCCCAGATACAAAATAACTATGGGTCGAAGTTCGAAGAAAAAATGTTAAACAGTTGCGCTCAAAAGCTGAAATGTTAACCATTATCGTACTGCAGCTCGTCGCGTGCGGTATATGCATTTGACTGTTGATTCGAATCAGTTCTTAGCTAAACAGATGTTCATGCCTTTATTCGTCGGCAATTCCTTTTACGTGATCTGGGCAAGGCATATGGCAATGTCGAGAGAGGAATCGTGATTGTATCCTGACAACGAATGGCTTTATTTTGTCGTGAAGACGGACCGGTCATCTTAATGTGATAAACTCCGTGAGGGCTTTATTCAAATAACTATTATATGTAACAGCAGCATACATATGTAATAATATATATGTATGTATATATATGTATATATATATATATATGGCATATATATATATATAACTGTAATAATAATATATGGTATATATGTATGTATGTATGTATGTATGATACTTGAGGTGTGTGTGTGTGTGTGTATTATTATTGTGTGTGTGTGTGTGTGTGTATTATTATTATTATTATTATTATTATTTGTTTGTTCGGTTTTGTGTCATGTTTTGTTTTGTTTTGTCAAAGATCATTTTACATTGTCGAGGTATGAATATAGACTTCCTTTATGCATATTATCGGTTTATTAAACCTAATCGCTACTGTGGCTTGTGTTTATCTTATTCTTAACGTGATTATATCGGACTTTTTTTCACGGTGTCAGAATGTTGTGATCAGCAGCTTGTTGCACTGTATGATTACGGTTGGCATATTATCTATGGGCCGAACTGTTTATGCAAGGGCCTTCGATGTTCAGCTTGTTTGCTTTTCAAACTTGTTATTTTGTTATATTTACGAACGCTATCCATCTTTTTTCGTGAAGCTTAATGACGATCGTGCTTGTATTCTACGATGAGTAACATGTTACCCCGTTCGACCACTCACGTATTATTGACTTGCCGTGAAATGGTGAAACTGAATATCTTGATGTCTGCTACATCATGTACGTGAAAACGAGGCGAAGGTATTAATAGAGACAGATGTTGTTTTCTCATATTGCGTAGTGTTAAAAAAAGTGTTGATGTGCGTGTTACTGAAGCTGCCACTCGACTTTAATGACTAAGCACATTTCACGAAACTCAGGGTTCTTGTTACATTCGCGTAATATTACAACGCTGTTCAAGAAGTAAAGAAAGTGACAATGGCGTCTTGACTGCTGACGTTACGGCTTATGGTTTGTTTTATGGCCCGCGGTAATGGGGAAAACCTTTAACAGGAGGTAATGTTGATACTTTATATTTGACGTAATCTGGAAACGCAATTGCTGAAGAGCGGGTTATTCCAGAAATGGGGTTTTGGAACTTATACCAGAAATGCGCAGTTTCAAACTGCTCCATAATTCTGCGCAATATGATAACTCTGCTCTCTCTCTCTCTCTCTCTCTCCTCTCCTCTTTCTTTCTGTATGTAATAATAATGAGATATATGGTGCATCTATTTATTGTGTCTGTTAAAGTCTGCTGTGAACTCAGATAATAATAATAATGTGTGTAATAATATGTGTGTATGTGTGTAATATGTGTGTGTGGGC
>JABUQX010140139.1:0-15000 GCA_015478945.1 Trachelipus rathkii
TTCATTCCATTCCACTCATGCTTTCATTCCATTCCACTCTCTACTCTCACTGCTCTCTCTCTACTCTCTCTCTCTATATATATATACCTCTCTCTTCTCTCTCTCTTTCTCTACTCTATATATATATATATATATATATATATATATATATATATATATATATATAACTTTCATATATATGCTATATATATATATATATACTATATATATATATATATAGATGTGGTGAATGAGTGGATTTGGAAGTTATATGGTAACAAAGCGTTCAGAGAGGGTATAGCTCGAGGGATTGGATGAAACAATATGGTACCTAATATAAGGGCAGGAGGTAGGGTAAGTGTGGGATTATAGGGGAATTGGTTTATTGAGTATTGTGGGAAGATATATGCTGGTATTTTGGTGGAGAGAGTGCGTCGAGTGACTGAGGGACTGATTGGTGAAGGACAAGATGCGTTTAAGTGGTAGAGGATGTGTGGATCCAGCTTAACATTGAAGCAAATGATTGAGAAAATGAAGAGAAAGAGAAGAATATAAATTGTATTTAGGTTATGGATTTGCAACAGACGAATGATAGGATTAATAGGGAAACTCTATGGCAGGTATTAGTGATATATATGGTGTTGGTGGCAGGCTTCTGAAAGAAATCAAAAGTATGTATATGACGATAGTGAAACGTGTAAGGATAAATAGAGTTGAAAGTGATTGGTTTAATATTAATAGAGTGAGGCAGGAATGCGTTATGTCTCCTTGGGTATTCAATTTGTATATGGATGGGGTTATGAAAAAGAATTAAAGAGATGGGATAAGCAGAAGGTGTTAGAATGATGAAGAATGGAAGAAAATATATGGTGCCCTACCTATTTATTATATGAGGACGATTTGGTTTTGTGTAGCGAATCTGAAAATAGTTTGAGAGGATTGGGAGAGGGATTTGGCAGGGTGTGTAAAAGGAGGGGTTTGAAAGTAAACATAGATAGGAGTAAGTCAGGTTATGGTTGTGAGTGAGGGATGGTCCTCGGTGTGAAGCTATGTTGGATGGTGAGCAACTGAAACAAAGTGTCTGAGTTTAAATATTTAAGATATATGTTGGATGAAAAGGGAGCGGATGATGCCGAGTGTAGTAGGAAAGTTGTGAATAGTAGGAAGGTGGCTGGTGCAATTAAAACGTTGGGAGTGAAACTATGTTCTGGAATAAGAGGTATAGATATAATGTATAATGTGTTCAGATGGACAATCTTAGGGCTGTGTTAGCTGTGAGAAGAATTGATAAAATGAGGAATGGGTGGAATGCATTAGGGGTTGTTAATGAATTAATGAAAGATGCGTGGAAGAAAAAATACATTAGAGATGGCTCGGTTATGTGGAAAGGGGTGGATGATAGTCGGTTGGTTAAACGGACGTATAGTGGTGAGTGTGCTGGGAATCCACCGGCTGGGAGACCGAAGAAAAAAGTGGATTGAGTCAGTTAAGGAATGCCCGGAGGAGAGGAATGTGAGTTTCACAGACGCGAAGGTGCATAGTAGAGGTGAATGACGGGGTTCTGTGAGGGGGATGGATGTGGCTCACCTGGGTCAAGGGATGAGCCCTGCATTGACGAGATGCCATAGTGAGGATCCCTTGCTGTCCGGTGAAGCTCTAGGGTGGATTTTTCTGACTGCGACAAGTTCTCACCTTAAAGGTATAAAGGGGCTGGGCGGTAGGTTGGGCTTTCTTTTCGTTTATAGCATATTATTCTACTACATTTCTGTTTCCAGTGCATGTATCGTACCTTACCCCCATTCTTGGGAAGAGGTGGGTGATGACGATGATGATGATGATGATGATGATGATATATATATATATATATATATATATATATATATATATATATATATATATATATATATATATATATATATATATATATATATATATGAAATAAAAATATATATATATATATATATATATATATATATATATGTATATATAAATTTATATATAAGAATATATAGATTGATTTCATGTGAGTGTGTGTGTATATATATATACATATATAGATATATGTATATATAACTGCCTATATCATATATATATATATATATATATATATATATATATATATATATAATGAACTGAAGATAGTCTTTTCGCAAATATCTTTGAGGTAGTAAAAACAAATATTTATACTTTGAAGTTGAATTTATTTGAGTTTCTTTTGTGTTAAATATTGTATTAAGTGAGTGTAAACAAGGAAAAAGTCAACTCGCGTCCTTAGAGAAGAGAGAGAGAGAGAGAGAAACTTTGACCTAAGGGTTATGCTTTGAGCCGTTCAGAGGCTTCTGATTGCACAAAAGATTCTTCAGTGGTTGTTCGCTGCCGTTTTAGGATTAAAGTGTGCTTTTTCTTTCTCTCCATTCCATTGTCTTGTTCTTTTAATTTGTTTTTGGATTTCTCTCTCTCTCTCTCCTCACTCTCTCCTCTCTCTCCTCTCTCTCTCTTTTGTGTGTGTGTGTGTGTGTGTGTGTGTGTGTGTGTGTGTGTGTGTACGTGTGTGTTTGGTTTGGGTCGCTCGCTCCGGATATCACTTGCTAAAACTTTTCAATTAAAACATATTTAAAATATTTCACAAAGTTGAAGTAAATCAACATTAATATATAATAATAATAATATATAACGCCCAGAAGTATGACGAAGGCCCACTCTACCTTTTCGTCTGTACCTATCAGACCTTATTCAAGAGAGAGAGTAGATTTCATAAATTTCAGCAAAGAAGTTTTTTAGTTGGATGTTATTTTTTTGATTTTTGTTGATGAACCCAATGCTATATTTTGAATAAAGTCTATTTTACACTCATAGCCGCTCCTGTTTGTTAAAGTTCCCTGAATTTTTTTTTATAACTAAGATTTAAATCATTTGTCTCCCACAGTAGAATCAGAGCAGTGTAAGCAAGGGACACGGTAGACCACAGGGCCTGTTTTTATATTCGCGGATTTCGGGGGACAAAGCAGCTTTTTTAGCAGTAAATTATTGGAAGGAACAATATTAACATTTTGAGGAATAAACTTTTTATGGGACCCAAAGGGATGTGCGGAAAGGGCAGAAAGGAAATAGTAGATTTTTCTCTTGTGTCAACTCCAGAATAGAACTTCAATTTGGCTTTGTGAAATGCTTTATTGATACAATGAATATGGGAGCTATTTTTTTTTTTTAGGTGGTATAGGTGTTAGGATCCGAGAGGAGAGACAATCACATACTATGGTAGTCTGCTAGCGACATAATTACGATGTTTTGTCCTTTATCCGATTTTGATATACATAGGTCAGGTGTGTTTTTAAAGGAATAAAGGGCCATGTAAAACTTTTTTGGAAATTTCTTAACTTGCAGTGTATTAGCGATGGATCCCAACACCTATACCCCCTCATAAAAAAAAAAACTAGCTCTCATAACTCTTTTAATAGTGATTTAAAACAAATTTTAAAAAACAATCTACCTCTTCACAACACTTTAAAATCCCACATGACACAACTTTCTAAATTCTACGGGATACCAAAAACACATAAAACACACATTCCTTTACGCCCCATCATTGCAAATACTAATAGTACCACTTACAAACTCTCCAAATGGCTATCCAGCACTTTAAAACCGTTAATAGGTAAGATTTCGGACTCCCATTTAAAAAAACACTGAACATTTCATATCTAAAGCACATCACATTAACCCTCACACCCACCATTTAGTCAGTTTTGACGTCACTTCTTTATTTACATCTGTGCCTGTCCCCTTTACACTCTCTTTACTTGAACAATTTCTCACTGAAAACGACATATCTTTACAATATCCTTTTTCACTCATTAAACAACTGATCAATCTTTCTCTACAACATAACTTTTTTCAATATAACAACACTTTCTATAAACAAACATCTGGACTAAGCATGGGTTCCCCTTTATCCCCCACTTTAAGCAACATCTTCATGGAACTCATCGAACACTACCACATCTTTACTCACCCTCTTCTTTCCAACACTACATGGCTGCGTTATGTCGATGACATTTTCGCAGCCATCCCTCTCTCCACTAACCCACAACACATTTTACAACATATAAACAACATACATCCAAATATTAAATTCACCATTGAATCCTCTACCAACAATTCCCTTCCTTTTCTTGACACCCTTCTCTCTTGGTCCAACACACAGAATATACATTTTTCTATCTATAGGAAACCCACATCCACTCCAACATACATACATTGGTATTCCGCGCACACATTAAACACTAAAATAGCCACATTATCTTCTCTGTATCTTCGGGCGTTTAGGCTGTGCTCTCCTCAATCATTAAAGGCTGAAACCGACTTCATTTTTAACACATTTAAAAAATTAAAATACCCTATTCATTGTATCAATAAAGCATTTCACAAAGCCAAATTGAAGTTCTATTCTGGGGATGACACAAGAGAAAAATCTACTAGTTCCTTTCTGCCCCTTCCGCACATCCCTTTGGGTCCCATTAAAAAGTTTATTCCTCAAAATGTTAATATAGTTTCTTCCAATAATTTAATTTTGAAAAAATTGCTTCACCCCCTAAATCCTCGAATGTAAAAACAGGCCCTGTGGTTTACCGTATTCCTTGCTTACACTGCTCTGATTCATACTATGGCGAGACAAATGATTTTGAAAGACGTCGACAACAACATAAGCAGGATTTGCAATTTGATAAAACCAATTCAGCGTTGGTAACACATAGATCAACCCGGAATCATACAATAGATATCCAAAATATGCAACCAATTTTCTCTGCTCCACAAATCAATAAAAGAAAAATTATTGAATCTTATGTTATAAAAAATTCAGGGAACTTTAACAAACAGGACGGTGAGTTTAAAATAGACTTTATTCAAAATATAGCATTGGGTTCATCAAGAAAAATCAAAAAAATAACATCCAACTAAAAAACTTCTTTACTGTAATTTATAAAATCAACTATCTCTCTTGAATAAGATCTGAAAGGTACAGACAAAAGCTAGAGTGGGCCCGTCATTCTTGGGCGTTATTATATTATTATTATATATTAATGTTGATTTATTTAATTTTGTGAAATATTTTAATATGTTTTAATTAAAAAGTTTTAATATACAGTTGAATTAATTAAAGGGCAATCAAACCTCAGTAAATATCTGCAAACGGTTTAAGTTTGGTGAAATCGTACTATATATATATATATATATATATATATATATATATATATATATATATATATATATATATATATATATATATATATATATATATATATATATATATATACTATATATATATATATATATATATATATATAATAGTGATGGGACGATCCGCGTATCTACCACCCTTTTCGATATGGAATAGAGGCTATGGGTCGAAACTTGGAATATAATCATATGTGTTAAGCTCAGCCATATACAAATTTCGAGTCTCTAGGATGTATATGGGGGGGTCACTTGAGCGTAGCCGCTACGCCACGTTTATACCCTTTTGACTTTCCAAACCCGGATTGAGTTAAAGCCTAACGGCTAATCATCCGAACCAGATTGTTCGTGCGCGTGAAGAGAGAGCGCGCGCGCGTGCGCATACACGCATACACATACACCCAATGTTATTATTATTATTATGCACGTCGAAGATTCGATTTCCGGAAATCGAATCCTGAATCCTTGATCCCTGTAAAGGGATCGTTTCTCCAACTTTGGCTTGCCGAGGTTGTACTACATCAGTTCTGAGTCAATATATATATCTATGGAGGTTAGAGTTATCGTATTGGGTTAAAATTTGGAGGATTGTTATATGGTGATGTAAGCTCACTTAGTAGGCGAGACCACGTCCCTCTGCGTCCCCGTAAGGAGACAGCCAGCTAAAAGAGTCATCAGATCTTAGAAGACTGAAACTTGGAGACGGGGTAGAGGATTCGGAATCGGAGACGGAGTTGGAGTTGGATTCGGCTTCGAAGTCCAGAGACCCCGGAAGAGGTCTCCAGTTTGATAAAAAAAAGAAGAAAGAAATGCATGGAATGCAAAACAGAGAGAAAGAAGAAGAAGAAGAAGAAAAGGAGGAAAGGAATGAGGAAGGAAAGAAGAATGAGGAAGGTGGAAGAAGAATGGGGAAGGAGGGTAGGAGAAGGATTCAGAGTTGGTAGGGGCACCGGTGCTGGAGCCACTGCGGTGCCGAGGGAGTTAATAAACAGTTGTATAACAACAATATTGGAGTGTCTTTATATATATGTTATTGGGTCTGTAGATTTCTAAAATAATGGTTCAGAATCATCAAAAGAGAAAAAATAAATAAAATAAATAAATAAATAAAATTTCCGATTCTTTTTGTTTATAACGCATACAAATTTACGTTTTTTACATACCCTAAATCAGTAAATCAAACAACCCTCCTCCCCTCCCCCATCCTCCCTACACCTCCCATCTATTGATCTATTGATTCAAAAGTCACATTTCGAGTATCATTTGGGATAAACATAACATAAAATCAAGTTCTTTATATACAAAGATCAAACAATATATGCTGACGTAACAAAAGTTTTCATTAATAAAGCTTACTTAGCATCATCTGAACTATGAATATAACCCACAACGACAAACCTAGCCCATCTTAAACAGGAATAAACGGTTAACGTTAACAAAGTTTCACACTTAACAACAATTAAAATTAACTAACATAACATACAAAACGTAACTATTCACACTTTGTCAAGCATGTCTCTAACATAACAATGTTAATTTACATTAACATGGTAATATTAACTAAAATTTATCACAACCTTGTGTAATTATCCTTACTGATCAACGAATATACTCCTAACATAATAGGTTTTTTTCACATCAATAAAGAAACTAATGACATGAACTGAAAATAATGTACAAAGAAGACAAACCTATCACACCTTAAACATGAATAAACTGTTAACATTAACAAAGTTCCACACTTAACAACAGTAAAGTAACTAACATAACATCCAAAAACGTAACTTATTCACACTTTGTCAAGCATATCTCTAACATAACGATGTTAATTTACACTAACATGGTAATAATTAACTAAAATTTATCACAACATTGTTAATTATCATACTGATCAACGAATATACTCTAACATAATAAGGTTTCCACATCAATAAAGCTAACATGGCGTAACATGAACTAAGAAAATAATGTACAACGACAAACCTAACACAACTTACGCACGAATAAACTGTTAACATTAACAAAGTTCCACACTTAACAACAGTAAAGTAACTAACATAGCATACAAAAACGTAACCTATTCACACTTTGTCAAGCATATCTCTAACATAACGATGTTAATTTACACTAACATGGTAATATTTAACTAAAATTTATCACAACATTGGTTAATTATCATGCAGAGCAGCGAAAGTATGCTAACGTATCAAAGTTTCCACATCAATAAAACTAACATAGCGTAACATGAACTAAAATAATGCACAAAGACAAACCCTAAAACAGCTTTCTCGGAATTCTAATCAGTTCACATTACAAAAGTTCCACACTTAACACCAGTAAAACAACTAACATGGTGCATGCAAAACGTAACCTAATCTTACTTTTTTTTTCAAGCAAATCTCCTAACATATTAACGTTAATCTTAAAAAGAAATTGTTAATTTTAAATAAACAAAGTAATTTTAAAAAAAAAAAAAAAAATTAGCATAACCTTACCTAACCTGCATAATACCTAAGGGGTAAAGACAAACAAAGTAAAGTATTTTTACTTTATGTTAAAAATAAACTATGAACATAACGTACTTATTAACACACACACACAACAACCAGACCTGAAAAACAGCTACCATTAACAACTTAGTCAATAAAGCGAACATATGCGGGATTTTACATTAACATAGTAATATTTACCAAAAATTCATCATAACCTTACCTAACCATCATAATACCTAACGAGTAAGGACGAACAAAGTAAGTTTTAGGCTTATCTCTTTTAGACTCCGCCCCCTTTCAGAAAATGCCAACTCTAAACATGAAAAATGATTTTATGCTTTAACCATTTGCATAAAGTGATGCAATACTTATTATATTTGACCCTCTGGCGGGAATACAGCAATGTAGCAGTCACCATTCGGTTTACGATTAAATATAAATGACACATCGTTGGAATAACGAAACTCCTCGTGAAGATATCAGCATCAACAAGCGTAGAGATGCGAGGAATGTCATCATCGTACCAGTACAACGAAAAAATGTCCTACTGACGGAAATCGTAGCGTAAACAACCCTTATAGTGAATGAGATTCTTTCTTTCAACCAATCAGAAAAAGTAAACAAGAATACAACGTACGAATGAACCATATCAGTTCAAAAGGGTATATATTCTCGTTAGAACTAACTTAACAACAACAACAACAACAACAACAATAACATAGAACAAAATAAGTTCTTTATATACCAACCAACGAATATGAAATGCTAACGTAACATTGTTTCCGTTAATAAAAGCTAACATAGCATAACCTAAACTAAGAATATAATGTACAATAACAAATCTAACACACCTTACGCTAGAATAAACAACTAACATTAACAAAGTTCCATACTTAACAACAGTAAAGTACCTAGCACAGCGTACAAAACGTAACCTATTCACACTTTTCAAGCATATCTCTAACATATCAATGTTAATTTTACATTAACAACTGATTTACGTAGCATTTAGAGTATCATTTCGGATAAACATAGCACAAAATGAGTTCTTTATATACTAACCATCGAATATATGCTAACATAACAAGGTTTTCATATTAATAAAGCTAACATAGCATCATATGAACTAAGAAAATAATGTACAACGACAAACTAACACAACTTAAGCACGAATAAAGTGTTAACATTAACAAAGTTCCACACTTAACACCAGTAAAGTAACTAGCATTGCATACAAAACGTAACCTATTCATACTTTTTCCAAGCATATCTCTAACATATTAACGTTAATTTTACATTGACACAGTAATATTTAACAAGGATTTATCATAATCTTGTCCAATTATCATACAGACCAACGAATAACTGTAAACATAACTAAGTTTTATCCAAATATAACACAAAAATAAGTTCTTTATATACTAACCATCGAATATATGCTAACGTAACAACGTTTTTTACATTAATAAAGCTAACATAACATAACCTGAACTAAGAATATAATGTACAACGACAAACCTAACACACCATACGTACGAATAAACTACTAACATTAACAAACTTCCCCACTTAACAGCAGTAAAGTACCTAACACTTCGCACAAAACGTAACCTATTCACACTTTTTAAGCATATCTCTAACATATCAATGTTAATTTTACATTAACATCGTAATATTTAACAAAAATTTAGCATAAACCTGTCTAATCATCATACTGACAAAGAATATAATGCTAACGTAACAAATTTTTTTACATCAACTTCGTAATATTTAACAAAAAATTCATCACAACATCACCTCGCGTATGAATAATCAGCTAACATCCTGAAAATTCCCTACTTATCAAAGGTAAAGTAGCTAATAGATCGTACAATACTCGATATGTTCCCACTTTTCTCGCATATCAGCAACAGGTAAAGCCGCATCATCTAACAAAATCCCTTAACAAAGTGACCAATCTATCAAAGATACCAACATCTTGAATTATTACCATGTTCATCAAAGTGTCGTTTTGAGTATAACATCAATTGACCTATGAATAAACATAGACATTAGCAAAATTCTAGGGCAAACCTAACATTACCCAACAAAAACTTAACCTAGGCTCACGTTTCTAACACATCATCGTCAGTTAACACAGTAATATCTTACAAAAACTCATCATTTCTCTAACAAATCAGTGTTATTTTCACATTGTCATAGTAATATTTAACATAACGTACCTAACTTACGAATAAACAGTTTTCATTAATCAAGAGTATCTAAAGCAACACATAACCTTCCAAGAGAAGGAGAGGATGCGCCTTGTAACACCTAACGCTTTCAGGAGGTTAACCTGAAATATTTTTTATCCTTACCCTATTTTAGACCTCTCCCCCCCTTTCAGAAAATATCAATTCAAAACTGGTAGATTTGGCAACAGCGCATCATACAGAGGCGATTTGATAGCACTGTAAGCACTGTAAGCACTACTTGGAGATCACCCCAGAGAGATGCATGAAGACCCATCTCGGGGTACCCTGAAGGGGTGTAAGCGGTAAGGGCACAGCCCAAAGGGGGGCGGGGTCTAAACCCGCTTACACCCCTTCAGGGTACTTGAGATGGGTCTTCATGCATTCTGCAGGGTGACTCTCCCAGTGGCGCACATTCTTGCTCGAAGTAGCATAACATGATGGCTGTTGCCAAAATCTACCGATTTTTTGAATTGACCTGACACTGCGAAGAGATGCAAAACTGGGGCCGAGACTAAGTAACCGGGTGCCTCCTGAAAAGCGACCAGGTATTGCGAGAATCACAGGTTTTTCTGCTAGGAAAGACCGCTGTTGCTTTGAGCTCACCTAACGTTAATGAAAGCTGTTCTTGAAGTTGACGTTATCGACCGAAGCTAACCACTTTTGCTGTAATGGCTGTTGAAACGGTTTTTTTACCAGATGTGCTGATGTTGAAAACGTATTGAACCCTTTTCGTTGGTAATGACCGGGTTTTGCTGGGCACAGCAATATTCGCTGTTTGACTATTAAGGTCAGTGCTACTGAGCAATGACCTTTTATTGATATGTTTAGTCTCCAGTTCCGAATGTTATTGTCTTTGACAATTGTTCGCAAACCGGGATTTTGATGTTATGCGAAGTGGTGCCATCGTGACTCTTTTGCGATAATGAGAGGTATTTTCGGGGATGACAACGATTCGCTGCGGTGATGTTTATTGATGGTAAATGTACGGTTGATAACGAAAAATTTGTTACGACCAATGTATTGCTTTGATGCGTATGGTGGTGAACTGGGACGCTCTTAAAATTTTGGGTAAATATTACGTTGTTATGTGAGAATTGGCATTGATATGTTGAAGTATAACTTGGGTATTGATAGGCCATTTACGTGCGGTGTTCGTTACTTGCATTTCGATTGTCGTGGTGATTTGCGTATATTGTCGTTATGCCATTTCGGAGCCATGTTATATTCCAGCTTTATTAAAACATTGTTACGACCGATGATTCGAACTATTTTTTGTGTTATATTTGAGATGAAACACGGACCCATGTTTGATTATTATTGGTCTATGACCAGTGGTTGGGTATGATGTCCTTGTTAAATATTGCTGTGTCAGCAGAGCCAACGTTATGTTGAGATCATGCTTTGAAAAAATGGCGAATGAGTGCGTTTTGTATACCATGTTGGTGCTTTACGAGGTGCTAAATTGTTAATGTTGGCCCTTTTTATTCGACCGGACGTGTTGACTGATAGTTGTACATTATTTTCTTGGTTCTATGTTCTTTTGTTAACTTTGATGACGAAACCTTGTTACCGGCGCTATATTCGATGAGTTGTATATGAGAACAAATTTTTTATTTTATCCGGTATTACTACCGCTCTTACGTATCGTTGTCAACAGGTGGCGTTGATATGAATATTTGAAAAGTATTGAATAACGTTGTACGCTTTGTGCTAATTTTTTTTTGTTGAAAGTATGGTTTCGGGCCAATGTTGATTGTTTATTCTGGCGTAGATACTGTTGTGTGTTATGCTGTTCAATGCTTATGTTAGCTTTATTAACGATGACAATGTTACGTTATATATTTCGACAATTTAATATATAAAACTTTATTACAGCTACTATATTCCAGCCATTGCTATTGTTGTTATTCATTAATTGTTGACCGACCATTGTTGTTGTTGTTGTTGTTGTTGTTGTTGTTGTTGTTGTTGTTGTTGTCCTAACGAGAATATATACCCTTTTGAACTGATATGGTTCATTCGTACGTTGTATTGTTTACTTTCTTCTGATTGGTTGAAGGAAAGAATCTCATTACCTATAAGGGTTTACGATTTCCGTCAGTAGGACATTTTTTCGTTGTACTGGTACGATGACATCTCCTCGCATCTTTACGCTTGTTGTTGATATCTTCACGAGGAGTTTCGTTATTCCCAACGATGTGTCATTTATGTTTAATCCTGAATGGTGACTGCTACATTGCTTGTATTCCTGCCAGAGGGTCAAATATAATAAGTATTGCATCACTTTATGCAAATGGTTAAAGCATAAAATCATTTTTCATGTTTAGAGTTGGTATTTTCTGAAAGGGCGAGGTCTAAAGAGATAAGCCTAAAACTGTTCCTTTGTTCGTCTGTTACGCGTTAGGTATTATGATGGTTAGGCACGGTTATGATGAATTTTTAGTAAATATTACTATGTTAATGTAAATTGCAATGTTCGCTTTATTGACTAAGTTGTTAATGGTAGCTGTTTATTCTTGGTGTTGACATTGTGTTAAGTACGTTATGTTTACAGCTTTACATGGAAGTAAAAACTTTTACTTTTGTCTTTACCCTTAGGTATTATGCAGGTTAGGTAAGGTTATGCTAATTTTTTTTTTTTTTGTTAAATATTACTATGTTAATGTAAAATTAACAGTGTCAGTGTAAGATTAACGTTAATATGTTAGAGATATGCTTGAAAAAGTAAGATTAGGTTACGTTTTGCATACCATGTTAGTTGCTTTACTGGTGTTAAGTGTGGAACTTTGTTAATGTTAACAGTTTATTTGTGTGTAAGTTGTGATAGGTTTGTCTTTGTGCATTATTTTCTTAGTTCATGTTACGCTATGTTAGTTTTATTGATGTGGAAACTTTATTATGTTAGAGTATATTCGTTGATCAGTATGAGTAAACCAATGTTGTGAAATTTTTTAGTTAATGTACTGTGTTAGTGTAAGATTAACGTTAATATGTTAGAGTTATGCTTGAAAAAAGTGTGAGTTACGTTTTGCATACCATGTTAGTTGCTTTACTGGTGTTAAGTGTGGAACTTTGTTAATGTTAACAGTTTATTCGTGTTTAAGGTGTGATAGGTTTGTCTTTGTACATTATTTTCTTAGTTCATGTTACGATATGTTAGCTTTATTGATGTGGAAACTTTGTTACGTTAGCATACTTTCGCTGCTCTGTATGATAATTAACCAATGTTGTGATAAATTTTAGTTAAATATTACCATGTTAGTGTAAATTAACATCGTTATGTTAGAGATATGCTTGACAAAGTGTGAATAAGTTACGTTTTTGTATGCTATGTTAGTTACTTTACTGTTGTTAAGTGTGGAACTTTGTTAATGTTAACAGTTTATTCATGTTTAAGGTGTGATAGGTTTGTCTTTGTACATTATTTTCTTAGTTCATGTTACGCCATGTTAGCTTTATTGATGTGGAAACCTTATTATGTTAGAGTATATTCGTTGATCAGTATGATAATTACACAAGGTTGTGATAAATTTTAGTTAAATATTACCATGTTAATGTAAAATTAACATTGTTATGTTAGAGACATGCTTGACAAGGTGTGAATAAGTTACGTTTTTGTATGTTATGTTAGTTACTTTACTGTTGTTAAGTGTGAAACTTTGTTAACGTTAACCTTTTATTCCTGTTTAAGATGGGCTAGGTTTGTCGTTGTGGGTTATATTCATAGTTCAGATGATGCTAAGTAAGCTTTATTAATGTGAAAACTTTGTTACGTCAGCATATATTGTTTGATCTTTGTATAAAGAACTTGATTTTATGTTATGTTTATCCAAAATGATACTCGAAATGTGACTTGAATCAATAGATCAATAGATGGGAGGTAGGGAGGATGGGGGAGGGGGAGTGGGGAGGGTTGTTTGATTTACTGATTTAGGGTATGTAAAAACGTGAATTTTTACGTTATAAACAAAAAGAATCGGAAATTTTATTTATTTATTTATTTATTTTTCTTGATGATTCTGAAACCATTATTTTCGAAATCTACAGACCCAATAACATATATAAAGACACCAATATTGTTGTTATACAACTGTTTATTAACTCGGCACCGCAGTGGCTCCAGCACCGGTGCCACTACCAACTCTGAATCCTTCTCCTACTCCTCCTTCCTCATTCTTCTTCCTTCCTCATTCCTCCTTCTTCCTTCCTCATTCTTCCTTTCTTCTTCTTCTTCTTCTTCTTCCTCTGTTTTGCATTCCATGCATTTCTTCTTCTTTTTTCAAACTGAGACCCCCCTCCGGTGGGGTCTCTGGACTCCGAAGCCGAATCCAACTCCAACTCCGTCTCCGATTCCGACTCCTCTATCCTGTCTCCAAGTTTCAGTCTTCTAAGATTCATTTTAATTTTTTAGGGGGGCTACGTCCCCCCTTACGCGGAGACGTAATCTCGTCTACGATGAGCTTACATCACCATATAACCATCCTCCAAATTTTAACCCAATACGATAACTCTAACCTCCATAGATATATATTGGACTCAGAACCGGATGTGAAGAAGCAACCTCGGCGGAAAGCAAAGGCGGACTCAGAACCGGATGCGAAGAAGCAACCGCAGATTCGATTTCCTTCGGAAATCGAATCTTCGACGTAATAATAATAATAATAACATTGGGTGTATGTGTATGCGCACGCGCGCGCGCTCTCTCTCTCTCTCTCACGCGCATCGAACACCTGGTTCGATGATTAGCCGTTGGGCGCAACTCAATCTCCCCAGATCACGCCACAAGGGCGTAAGCGCAATATCCGTATCGACCCTCGGGGGCGACCCCCCTCTATATACATCCTAGAGACTTGAAATTTACACGGTTTCGAGCTTAACACATATATAGATTTTTCAAGTTTCAGACCTATAGCTCTATTCCTTCATATCGAAAAAGGTGGCCTCGGAACGCGGACGTTCCATGCCACTACTATATATATATATATATATATATATATATATATATATATATATATATATATATGCGTATATATATGCTGCTATATATATATATATGCTTT
>JABUQX010140139.1:25000-33787 GCA_015478945.1 Trachelipus rathkii
TTTTTTTTTTTTTCAAACAGTTTATTGATGTTAATAATTTTCGAAAATAACATTATTATTAAATTGTTATTATATCTTTAAACGAGTGATTTTGGTTGGTTGATATCTTGGTGAATTGCTCTCTCTCTCTCTCTCTCTCTCTCTCTCTCTCTCTCTCTCTCTCTTCTCTCTCTCTCTCTCTCTCTCTCTCTCTCTCTCTCTCTCTCTCTCTCTCTCTCTCTCTCTCTCTCTCTCTCTCTCTCTCTCTCTCTCTCTCTCTCTCTCTCTCTCTCTCTTATGTTTCTCTCTCTCTCTCTCTCTCTCTCTCTTATACCTTTTTTAAATTTATTTAAAAAGAGTTTTTAATTGAGCGTTTGAAACAAATGATAAGTAACTCTCTCTCTGCCTTTTCCTTCTTCCCCCTCTTCCTCTCCCAACATCAACGTGTAAAAATTGATTGATCCACACCATATATATATTATTATTATTATGTATTATATATAATATATATAAGTTATATATATATTATTATTATTGGTTATTATATATATATACAGTACAGAGTGTTGAGCTGAGTTACTACATGTTATTGGTTACATATACAGTTGGGTTACTATATACAGTATATATTATTATATTTATTTTATATCTGTTTATCTTCATTTTTATTTACCTTTTCGTGTGTTATTATAAATATATATATATATATATATATATATATATATTATATATAATTGATATATTATTATTATTATTAATATATATATATATATTATTATATATATTATTAGCAGTTAGCTGGTGCTACATATACAAGTGTTGATACAGCAGTTAGCATATATATATTATATATATATATATATAATATATATATATTAATATTATTATATATATATTATTACATATATATATATTATTATATATATATACAGTTAAAAAGATATATATATATATATATATCTCAAAAAGAAAACAAAGACTCATATATATATATATATATATATATATATATAGAGAGAGAGAGAGAGAGAGAGAGAGAGAGAGAGATTGAAGACAAAGAAACCCATTTGAGTTGATGATTATTGCAATGAAGTCTTTTAATTAAAAATTAATTCAACTCTAAATTAGCATAAATTATTATCATTGGGCATCATTTCTTTTATCGTTAAAAACGATGCTTTCAGCATAGGATTGGCATCATGCCCATAATCAGTTGCATGACCTTGGAGTAACAACCAACTATTCTAACTTATGAGGCTGAGCGCATATATATATAGTATATATATATATATATATATATATAGTATATATATATATATATATATATATATATATATATATATATATATATATATATATATATATATATATATATATATATATATATATATATATATATTTAAGTTATTATTATATTGCTATTATATTATATATTACATTATATATTATTATATATATACATATATAAAGAAAGGTTATATATTATATTATGTGTTATATTTTATATAGAATATATATATATATATATATATATATATATATATATATATATATATATATATATATATATATATATATATCCAGCAATCTCTGAGATGTGGAATTCTCTTTTATCCCGTTTCCCTCCCAGTATGGGAAAACCGGGAGCTTTAAAAGATAGGCTTGAAACGTTCTTTTTTGGGAACCTGGATGGCCTAGTGGATAAGGTGACCAGTTAGTGTTAACTCAGCGACGCGGAGTCCAGTGTTCGAATCCCGCTGATGGAGAGTAAAATCTCCTTTGACTCATTTAAGTTTTAACTCATCTATTGTTTATTAGAACTCTTGACTGCTACACCTAACAAAAAATAAAGATGATGCTTAGTGAGGTGCGTTTTTGTGCTCATTTTGGTGAGAGATTACGTTCCGGTTGTAAAGATAAAGATGCGGTGCCACGTAATCCTTTGTTCATGGAGCGGAGCTGTGCGGAGCTGTGAGACAAGATGAGTGTTAGGGCAATGCGGTGCCGTTCTCGATCAACCTTATTACCTCATATATAAGGGATATTATTGTGAGTGGTAATGATCTGTAAATAGGAAAAAAAAAATTCTCATATATTAGTGGGGACCAGCCCAAGTGGACGACAGGGAAAATGGTGTACACGATATCAAAAAAAATCCCTTACAGCTCGCCGCAGGCGTTATGGTAGGTTAGGTTAAGTTAAGTTAAGTTAAGTTAAGTTAGGTTAAGTTAGGTTAAGTTAGGCTTTCAAGTTGCTAAGTTAAGTTGCTGCTGTTGCTAAGTTGCTGGGTTGGGCTGCTGCTAAGTTGTTAAGTTAGGTTAAGTTAAGTTAAGTTAAGTTAAGTTAAGTTAAGTTAAGTTAAGTTAAGTTAAGTTAAGTTAAGTTAAGTTAAGTTAGGTTAGGTTAGGTTAGGTTAGGTTAGGTTAGGTTAAGTTCAGTTTTGTTGGATTCGTTAGAGAAACTAAATAATCAGATTTTTTATTACAAATGTCTACCATTTGAAATGTCGACCATTTTGGTACTAGCTTCATTAAAACCAAAAATGGGAGGTAATTTTCCGGTAATTATTTGGTTTTTTAGTTAAAGCGCTTTTTAGATTGTGGTTATTTCAATAGCCCTTGAAATGTGGATGGCTCATTTCCACACTGATTTTGACTTTCTTAAAAAACTAGCTATTAAATAAAGTTAAATTAATTTAAATAAATATACAACATTTTAATTTAACTCTAATTAGGCTGAAATGTCACTAAAATGTTTCCAAAAAAATAATATATAAGTTTCTGATAAGTGTTTTATATATGTTTGTCGAAAATAATTCTCAATCATTTCAAATTTGAAGAGAATATATATATACGCAGTATAGTATATATATATATACAGCAGCACCTCTATATATATATAGCAGTATTTATATATTATATATATATATATATATATATATATATATATATATATATATATATATATATATATATATATATATATATATATATATATATATATATATAATTTTCTTCAATATAGGTGTAAAGATTCTTAAAACAATGGAAAGGTTGTACATAAATCAGTTATATTATTCAATAACAAAAATTTTATTCATGATTCACTATATCAACACCAGAAATTAGAAATTTATATAAGATTTAAAACTCAGAGGCAGAGCTTTCCATATTCTTCTTCTCCTAAATGTATTTTATTTAGACTTTATTTTCCCAAACTTTAGTGTATTTTATGGAGGATGACAAGAGAGGATGTTAAGATACTAAAGAGCTGGTGCTTGAACTTGGATACTGCAGATCAATTTCGTAATAAGTAACAGGAAAACCTGACTGAGAATGTTAGTCTAAAGAATGTTTGGTATAATAAGTTTGATGACTGCCTACAAACTTACTGGGAGCGTGAGGCTCTGTCAGTTTCAAATTCTGACGGACAAATACTAGTTTTTCTGCATGTTCATTTGTAAGCCTGTTTCTCTTTTTCGAATGTACATTTGCTGGTATAAAAAACCTCCTCTCACATGCTGCTGAAGTAGCAGGGAAGATCCAGAATTTGAGATGCTACTTTTTATAACTCACATTGCCTGCACAAACCAGTCCACCATAATGTTGACGTAACTGTGTTGCCGGAAAGTGAAGTCCAGAGAAATTCCATACTAAAAAAATACTATCGACTTCAAAAATTTGCCAATTCTACCATTACTTATTTTTCATCAATATCCAGCATATCTTTGCTCAGGCTACAGATCTTCTGAAAAGCTTCAACCTCAGGAAAAGTAATGAACAATTGTTTGAATGTAAATTTATTTTATAAAAAAGTTTCAATATATGAATTTAGTACAAGTTCCTATTGCTAGAAATTAAGAATTCTTACATTTTTTTTCAGGTAAGAGATGCTCCCCCCTGTACCGAGGGTCGAGCAAGTTTGCTGTTAAGTGAAGATTGTTACCTCAGCAGAATGACCTCCTATTGTCAACAATCTTCACAAAAGCTTTCCCTACTTAGAACAGGGCTTAAAAATGACGTCTTCTGAACCTCATCAAGTATTCTGTTCAGATATTGAACTGATGAGGATAAATGAAGCTCGTCTCCTTCCACCTTCTTTATGGTCTCAGAGATGGGCAAGAAGAAGCGATGAAGTCCTCTACTTTGTCCAAGAAAAAACTCACTTAAGAGCTTTGTTGCACTTGGTTTTGTCAAAGTTTTAGTTGCTGATGTGCCATCATCATTAGTCAAGGATCTTAATGACTGTTTGTTGACCAGGATGCTGTTCAAACACTCTACATGTAACCCCCATCTTGAAACACATAATACATTATTATTATTATTATTATTATTATTATTATTATTATTATTATTATTATTATTATTATTATTATTATTATTATTATTATTATTATTATTATTATTATTATTATTATTATTATTATTATTATTATTATTATTATTATTATTGAAACTTAACCAACTTAAATTAATTAAACTAAACTATGCTAAGGAAATTACAAATTACACTTGAAAACAACTAGTCGTTTTCAAATGAAATTTGTATTTTTTTTTTTTTTAAAACAGTTTCTCTACTTTAAAATTTTAACAACAAAATCTATCAGAGCGTAATCAAAATGATATTCAGTTTTCATATGTAATTAAAACAATATTATTACCTGGTCTTCACTAGCAACTTCAGAGTTAAAGTTCTTTTCTTTCCTGGTTTCTATAATAATAACCAAGGAATGAACTGGGGTTTCTTTCCTTCCAGGCAGTTTTTAAACCAGTAAAAACAATTTAAATTTTAAAACTTTAAAGAAATAACAATTTATTATCTTTTTTCCTGTAATAATTAAGATTTGAGTTTAATTATATATATATATATATATATATTGTTGTTGCTATATATAGTTAAATATATATATTATTATATATATATATATATATATATATATATATATATTATACATATATATATATATATATATATACATATTATTAGTATTCAGTAGTATATACTTATTATTATATTTTATATTTTATATATATAAAAATATATATATATATATATATATATATATATATATATATATATATATATATATATATATATATATATATATGTAAATATAATATGCTACATCATATACATATTACTATTATTATTATTTCATATTGTTATATATATAAGATTATTATTATTAAAGGTTAATATACATATATATATATATACATATTGGCTACTACTACATATTGCTGGGTTATTACATATATATTGTATATTAAGAAAAACGTTATATAAATATTTTGATACATTTATATATAAATTTATTGCTCATATTTTTATATATATATATAAATATATATATATATATATATATACAGCTATATACATATACATATATAGATATAGATATATATTATATATTATTATTATTATTACATATTGTTATAGATGGTTATATTATGCTATTATATTATTATTATTATTATTACTATGCTATTATTTATAGATGTATATTTATTGTTATTTATACTACATATAATATATAATATTAAAATATTATATACATACATATATATATATATATATATATATATATATATATATATATATGCAAATATAACTTAATGGACGTTAATACAATAGGAAGACTCGTTTCTTTATGAAGAGAGGTCCAGCTACACCTACTTATAATAAATATATATAGTTTGAATATAAAGCAAATATGTAGCATTTGAATAAAGCTTGCAGCTCTACTTTTATTGACTAATGAAAACAACAAATAAGCTGCCATACCTTTTTTCCAAACTAACACACACACACACACACACACCAACACACACACCTACACACACACACACACACACACACACACACACACACACACACACACACACACACACACACACACACACACAGACATCTATGTACATCGCCAGTCAAACACATCAGTTTAAAACGATATTAAATAAATATGTAGCATTTGAATAGTTTGTGGCTCTGCCCATTCACTATAACAATAAAAAAAAGATCTCCCATACCTTCTTCCAAACTAACATACACACACACATCTGTACATCGCCAGTCAAACACATCATTAAAAACCAATATAAATTTTATATCATAAGCCATAATTAGAGAAATCCCAAAAAATTGTTCCTTGCGAAGATATCATGATTTTCTCTCATTTTAGAGCGACGTGTAATTAAAATGCCAGAGGCTTTAATTTATTAGTCAAAAGTATACATTCGTGGCCCCAAAGGTTTTGTTCTTTTGGAAATCATTCAAGTTTATACGGAAATTACAGCAAGCGGTTCCATTCTTTATGTCGAAATACTTTATAGGCGCTTTTATCAAGATTCATTTGCATTCACAACTAATAATAATGGAACTCGGTATTGAAGAGGTTTTATTTTTAGACTTTGTTTTTCTTTTTTTTTTTTTTTTTTTTTTATGTTAGTCTGAAATGAATGTCATAAATATTGGATGGTTTATTATTGTTTTGTTTTGCCAAAATGTTATATATATATATATATATAGTATATATATATATATATATATATATATATATATATATATATATAGTATATAAGTTGGTTATTGGGACAAAGGAGTATATATATATATATGTGCGTGTGTGTGTAGGTGGTGTGTGTGTGTGTGTTTTTCGTTAGTAATGAAGTAAATAATTGATCGAAATAGAAAAGAAAACTTGACGGGAATGAAACAACATATTATCGTCACAGTGCGCACACACACACACACACACACACACATTATACCATGTCATATATATATATATATATATATATATAGTTAGCAGCATAGCAGCATATACTGTTATATATATATATATATATATATATATATATATATATATATATATATATATATATATATATATATATATATATATATATATATAAACCAAATGACATCGACATTAAAAAAAAAAAAAAACAAGCTCGAGGTTTTTATCTATAATAGCATGAAGGGTCTTTTTTCTTCTTTTTCTTTTTGGTATTCAAGAGTGCTAATAAATTTGAGCTAATTGTTAAGCTAATTTTATAAATCAGTTTGTCGGAATTCGTTCTGACAACAAAAAATTTGAGAATTTGATCGCTACAATTCCTCAACTTTATTTGAAACATTTTCAGCTTTCTCTCCAGCCCCTCTACAGATCAACAACGCATCATCAAAATCATAGATATACATATTATTATTGGGATTATTACATATTATTATTATTATTATTATTAGTGTTATATATATATACATATGATATTATTATTATCATGTTTATATATAAAGAAAGAAATATATATTATTATTATTATTACATATATATATATCTATATTGAGCAAATACATATATATATATATATATATATTACATATATTATTATTATTATTATACATATACATATATATACATATGTAGTATGTTGCTAAGGTTGGAGTTGAGCAGTTAGCAGCATAAAGAAGAAGTATATATGTTATATATATATATATATATATATATATATATATATAAAGTTAGTAAATATATTATATATATATATACATTGTATATGTAAATATATATATGCTAAGATATTATATTATTACATATGGGCTGGCTGCTAAGCATGGGCTGTTACAGCAGCAGCTATTGTACATAAGGTTATTGCTGCTACATATATAATATTGTATATATATATATATATATATGTATATATATTATACAAGTATTACAACGACAAGTGCGCGAGAGAGTTTATCTCTCTCATTCCTGAAATAACGCATTAGATTATTTCTCACGTTTCTTTCTTTTCATTAATTTGCTGATCTTTTCAATCTAATTGCAAACCCATAATATAAGGTAGTAAATTAATAATATGAAGATATGAAGGGCTGGGTTATTAAGGCTGGTTAGTTGGGCTGGTTGGCTGCTGGTTAAGGCTGGTTGCTATGGCTGGCTATTGCTATTATTACAGGTAAGGCTAAGGGTTAAGAGCAGCAAGGCTGCTAGTTATGTTATATACATACATATACATACATGTTGGTTATTGGCTGGTACTGGTTGCTACAAGGCTGGTGTTGCTACTATATATATACATAGTAGCAGCAGCATATGCAGGTGGATATATATATACATATATAGTTGGTATAATAATAATAATAAGGTTAAGAGTGAGCAGCATATATATATATATATAAGGTTATAAAGCGTTATTGGTTATATATATACATATGACCCTCGCCCTGTCAGATGTGGAATAATATCTTTCCTTTCTCTTGATCCTGGAGCACTCTAGAAAACTCTTTCTCGGCGCACTGGTTTTCATTGCTAGTCCTTGAGTTATATACTCTCAGGTATGGGTTTTCTCACCCTTTCACAACAGTCCAAAGACATCTTCTCTCTTTCTAATTGGCTTCTAAAATCATTCTCCCAAATTTCCAGAAGATCGTGTTTCTAGGCGCAAAAGCTTCCGATGCTGGTCCAGGAGTTATTCAAGCAAAGAAAGTTGCCCTGCTCACCCTAGAACCGTGCTGAAGAAAGTCTTCTTATGTCCTGACTAATTCAAATATCCATTCTTCTTATAATCTAAATAAAATAGCAGAAGTATTTTATAATTTAAGATGCTTTTTAAAAAAACAAAACAAATATATATATATATATATATATGTTGCTGCTATATATATATATGCATATATAGTGTTATATATATATATATATATATATATATATAAGGCATATATATATATTTATATATATTTATATAAGGCTATATATATATATGATATAAATTAAAGTCCCAACCGAACGAAGCTATAACG
>JABUQX010140140.1:0-7500 GCA_015478945.1 Trachelipus rathkii
TTGGCCATTCCATTCCATTCTCATTCCATTCCTCTCTCTCTCTCTCTCTCTCTCCTATATATATATATATATATATATATACTATATAACCTGCTCCTCTCTCAAATTAGCTTGTCAAAACCACGGGGGAGACCCAGACAAAATCACTATATATATATATATATATATATATATATATATATTTCTCTTATATATATATCTCTCTCTCTCTCTCTCTCACTACTCTCATATATATATATATATACTCTACTATATATATATATATATATATATATATATATATATATATATATATATATATATATATATATATACTCACTATACTATATATATATATATATATATATATATATATATATATATATATATATATATATATATATACTCAAATGGATTAAATAGTGAAACTTCTAAGAAAAATGGGAAGAATTTATATAAATTACTAAAAATCATCCTAAATTGTTAACTTTAACCAAAATCCGAGATAACATCTTCTGATAACATCTTGCTTCCAGTTTTATGTCATTATTTCGATGTATGTAGAGGAGGGCAAGTCCAGTAAGTCTTTCATCTCTAATAGTATTTCTCAAGTAGGCTTTCAGAAGTCTTAATGTTAAAAAGCTTCTTTCTATTGAAGCAGTGGACACGGGTGAAATTGCCAGTTATTTAGAACAAGATAAATATTTGTAGAGTGTGACTGCATTACGAGAAACTAGTTCGTCTATTGCTGTTTTGAACGATCTGTGTTGTGATGACATTTTCTTCCATAAATCCCATTCTGATTTTCTAAATCTTCTATTAGGCTTTCGAGATCTTCCTTGTAAAATGTTACACAATCTTTTATCTTCTCATATGGCACTTTAAACCGGCTCGGTATTGCAAATTGCCAGGAAGAAATAATTTCTTTATGACTTAAAAACCTCTCTCCTAATACTGATCAGATATTCTTAAGCAATGGATGTGCGAATATATATATAGTAAATACACTGTGGGTCGGAAGTAGGAATGTTGGGTCTGTATTTTTTGGAACTTGTTAACTCTTGGTACAGCCATTTCAATACCCAGCTCTGATATATATATATATATAAAAAAAAAAACACATACATATATATATATACATAGAGATATATATATATATATATATATATATATATATATATATATATATATATATATATATATATATATATATATATATGCTATATATATATACTCTATACATCGGGAAAATCGGCATATTTTTCTCAATCGTCATCGTCCTCGTCATGGCAATTTCTGCTATTAAGTAAAGAAATATAACACCAGAAACTGGAGAAAGAGATTATGTTTATGCATCATAATTTAAGAACTATAAATTTAAAGTACTAGAATTTTGTCTATGGTCTCGTATATTAAATTTTTTTAAAATCAATGTTTTGAATACTTACTATATATTAAAATAACATAAAATAAAAGAAAATTCATCGTAATAGAACCAATTGTATTTTTAAATAAATCATTACACTTCTCAGGTATTGTGTGTCCAAGAAATTATTATTATTATTGTATTATTGTGTGTATTATTATTATTATTATTGTGTTATTATTATTATTATTACATTGTATTATTATTATTGTGTGTGTTATTATTGTTATTATTATTTATATAGTTTTAGGGTTATGATGATTATTATAATTATTATTATTATTATTAATTATTATTGTTATTATTATTATTATTATTGTTATTATTATTGTATTATTATTATTATTGTTATTATTATTATTTATTGTTATTGTTATTATTATTGTGTAAAGCATTCGTTCGTTCCATTCCATTCCATTCCATTCCATTCCATTCCATTCCATTCCATTCCATTCCATTCCATTCCATTCCATTCCATTCCATTCCATTCCATTCCATTCCATTCCATTCCATTCCATTCCATTCCATTCCATTCCATTCCATTCCATTCCATTCCATTCCATTCCATTCCATTCCATTCCATTCCATTCCATTCCATTCCATTCCATTCCATTCCATTCCATTCCATTCCATTCCATTCCATTCCATTCCATTCCATTCCATTCCATTCCATTCCATTCCATTCCATTCCATTCCATTCCATTCCATTCCATTCCATTCCATTCCATTCCATTCCATCCATTCCATTCCATTCCATTCCATTCCATTCCATTCCATTCCATTCCATTCCATTCCATTCCATTCCATTCCATTCCATTCCATTCCATTCCATTCCATTCCATTCCATTCCATTCAATAATTTCCATTATTTTATTATTATTATTATTATTATTATTATTATTTTATATATTATATAAGTATTTTCTGGCCTAGATGTGAAGGTTTCGACGTAGTTTGTCAGAGTATGAAAGATTATCTTCATGGCTCTCTCGTGGGAACCCTCCCCGCCATTCTCTTCCCACAGACATGGGGCGGGATATTAGGCCTAGCAAGCCACTGCCTGTAATGAAATTGCTTGCAATACTCGGAACCAGCCTCGGAAGAAGACAGACCTTTAGGTAACAGACCCGGAAAGATTTTGGACCAGGAACTCAAATATTTATTTTTAAAATTAGATGCTACTGGGAAAACACCTAGTGGAAAGGAGGAGGAGATTCTGGAGATGATGAGAGGAGGATAGACGTGATAGGAATGGCGGAGATGCGAATGAGGGGAGAAGAGAGAGAGAAGAGATATGGGAGGATATGTATTGATATAAAAAGGAATTAGAGGAGAGGGAATCAGGAAGCATATGGAGTGGAAACTATAATAGAAGCCGAAGATGTCCCTATACAGACTATAGGGAGTCATACACGAAGACTTGTAAGATGTGCAACACAAGATCAAGGGAAGAGGTACAACAACTTCTATCAGGTATGTTGCCAGAGGTAATTACACGGAAGAAAAGAAATGGAAATGTTGGGGAGAGGTAGGGCAAGAAGAGAGGAGGATGTACTGTTGCTGATTGGAGATTTCAATGCAAAGAAGTTGGAAGGAGGAGAGAACGAGTGGGAGACACAATGGTAGGACAGTATGGAGAGGAGGAAAGGAATATTGAAGGAGAGATGCTGATAGATTTCTGTCCCTAAGAGGATTGAAATCATGAATGCTTTCTAACGAAGGGACTCCACATAGGTTCTAAGGTATAGATGGAACAACATCACAGGAGAATTTGATCAATATCATAGACTATATAATATCGTCTGATGGTAGGATAATAAGAATGTTAAGTAATACCTGGGTAACAATGGTTCCAGATCATGGGTGTTGTTGACGGACCTGGTGATGTGAAGGCAGAAGCACAGGTAAGAAAGAAATGTGAGTTAGGTGGAATCACTGAAGGAGTCGTGACAAGAAAGGGGAATATTGAAAATAAGTGGGGACTTGGGAGACAATTGGGGTAGGAGGGATGGGGAGATGCAGGGGCAGTAAGAGGGTGGCAGGGGAGACCGGAGGCAAAAGATGGGTGGGAGGAACGAAGACACATAGGGGGTGGTGGACTGAAGAAGTGAGGGAGGGCAATAAAGGCCAGTGATGATGAGAAGGTGTGAAAAATAGAACGCTAATACAACAAAGGATCAATGTAGACAAGAAATGGTCTGAGAGGAAAAGAAAAAAAAGAGTAAAAGGGCTAAAGAGAGAATTAAGAAATGATGGCATAAAATTAGAAAGGAAGATTACAGACAGCAAAAACATAGGGATCAAAGAGGATCAAAAGAAATAAGAAAATGAAGAGATAAAGTGAAACTGTGGAACGAAGTGATGCAAAGTCGGGGAGAAGTCAATTATGGTCTTATAAAGGAAAAGAACACAGGGACTTCTTCAGAATTTTATGATGAATATCAAATTACTTCTCGAAGAATTTCGTAAATAAAGTAGAATAAAGGGCAGAGAACGGATCCTCAACAAGCTTGAAACGGATCTTATTCATGCAAAGGAATACGTTGGAAAAGGTATAGAATTTAACAAACTGTGAGCACATATGAAGCTTTCATAGATCTGAAGAAACCTTTCGATTCAGTGCCTAGAAGAGACTGTGGTAGTGCTGGAGAGGAAATATGCAGTGGGTAGAAAGAGTTGAGGAGAATCTGGAGGTTGTACAGGAATAGTAAGAAGTAGTAGCAAGAACAGGTATGAGGAATAAAGGAATGGTTCGAGGAAGAACAGGGTTTTACCAAGGAAGCGTGTTGTCCTGTGAATTTGTTTGTATCGTTTCTGGATGTAGTGATAAAGATGGTGAGAAGATATCGGAGATTTGGACGGTGATATTTGGCTTATGCGGATGACTTGGCGTGCTGGAGCGAAAGGGAGGGAGACAGGTTAAGAGAGGTAGTGATATATTTTACCAACTGAGAGAGGCCGGCTTGACAATAAACACAGAAAAGACGGAGATCACGTTGGTCAGTAGAGAAGGAGGGAGAGAGTTGGGAATAGAGGTAGAGGGACTGAGATAAAGTTGGTGAAAAAATTTCAAGAGTATTTTGAAGAGACTAGGAAATGTGGATGAGATTCACAGAGTAGGATAGCTCAGTATGAGAGGGGGGAGCAGTATTAAGAGCAGTGTATCATACTGGAAGATATACAAATTGGTGTGGAGGTTGAAAAGGGTGATATTTAAGGTGTGTTAACACCGATTTTACTATATGGAGCAGAGACATGGAGTACGACCACAAGAGAGCATAGTAGAATAGAGTCGGCGGAGATGTACGTTTTGAGAGCGATAATGGGAACTTCTGTAAATCTGTATTTCCTCCTCTTATTCGCTCTGATGATTCTGTTGCTAATACTCCAACTGAAAAGGCCAATCTCTTTGGCCTCCTATTTTCCTCTAACAACCCTGGAGGATTCTGGCATTCCTCTTCCTCCTCCTTCTCCTCTCAGCTGTCCTACAGGTGTGATTACATTTGATCGGGTGCTTGGGATCCTGAAATCTATGAACGTAAGGAAGGTGGGTGGCCCGGATGGCATTTCTCCCCGAGTTTTGAGGGAGTGTGATTCCGTGCTGACGACGCCCCTCGTTCAACTATTTTCTCTATGTCTCAATACTAGCACTTTCCCTCAGTGTTGGAAGCACGCTTATGTCCAAGCTATTCCGAAAAAAGGAAGCCGCTCTGATCCTTCTAACTATCGCCCTATAGCTCTCACTTGTATTCTATCTAAGATCTTTGAAACCAATTCTCACTTCTTAGATCACCTGGAATCTCATTCCCTTCTTTGCGATCGCCAGTACGGCTATCGGCGCTCGAGGTCAACTGGCGATATACTTTCATGTGTATTTATGGTTTCTGCCATTGGAACTTCTGGGGAGACTTGCGGGGTTTCGCTTGACTATCCAAGCATTTGACCGTGTATGGCACGCGTCACTGCTCTCCATGCTCCCCTCCTTTGGGTTTCCTCTTTCTCTTTGCTTATGTCTAGCTTTCTTTCAAATCGTTCAATATCAGCTGTTGTTGATGGGGCGACTTCTTCTTTTTCTGTCAATAGTGGTGTTCCTCAGGGTTCTGTCTTATCTCCTACTTTATTCCTACTTTTCATTAATGATCTTCTCACCTGCACATCTAACTCTATCACTCATATGCCGATGAGAATCAATCCTTCATTCTTCAACTCATTCAATTTCCTGCTCTATTACTTCACAGAATTGCCTCTGGATCACTTCCCAGACCCCTTAATAGTCTGGATAAATTTCCAGAAGCAGAGAGTCTGAATTATATATATATATATATATATATATATATTCTCTCCTCTCTCTATATATATATGTCTTTCTTTCTTTCTTTATGTGTATGTATATATGTTTGTATGTGTGTGTGTGTGTGTGTGTATGTGGTTGGATGGTTGGTTTGGGATGGTTAGATTGTTCGGCTTCAGTTTGTTGCCAGTCATCGGGGTAGTTACAAGGTGTGAAAGTTATACGAAAGCAGAAATCAAATAGTTTAAAAAGAAACCTTGCGTGTGTTGCCTCGGAAGGAGGTAAGTTGAGTTTAATGTAAATAGTTTTATTATTGCTATAAATGTGTGGATTGGCGTAATTTTTACTATGGTAGTGTTACGTTCATTGATTGAACTTTCAAAACGATTCGTTATATAAGCCGGTAGGTTACGTATGGCAAACGGTGCCTATGTTGAGGGCTAGTGACTATGAATTTTTTTTTCTGTGCTAGCTCAAGTTTGCTTTGACCAGGTTGAAGTTTAGTAGTGAATTTTAAAGATGTAAGTTTGCTTTGCAGAGGGTTTCCTAGAGTTGAATATTGCGTAAGATTGGCGTTTTCAGACCTGGGTTGCATGAAGTTTTAGTTGTTGTATGTGAAAATGGCTTACTATGATATTTGGAAAATTTGCATGTTTAATTTTGCACGGATAGTTTTTCACGATTATTATTTATGGTCATGATTATATTTCTATACGAGTATTGTCCATAATTACAGATTATTTTTCATGACTTATTTACATGATTATTTTTATATTGTTGTTTTTCATAATGATTGGTTATTTAAATGATTATTTTATATGGATATTTTTCAGTTATTAATTTACCCAATTATTTTCCATGACTATTTTTATATGGTTATTATTCATAATTATAGTTTATGTACATGATCATTTTTCATGATTATTTGATGTGGTTATTTTTCATAGTTAATTTACATGATTACTTTACATGATTATTTTTCATGATTATTATTATATGGGTATTTTTCATAATTATTGGCTATTTTCATGATTACTTTTCATGACTATTTTATGTGGTTGTTTTTTATGATTAACCGATTTGTGTGCATGATTACTTTTCATGATTATTTTTATAGGGTTATTCTTTATAATGATTATTCATTTACACTATTTGTATATGATTATGTGGTTGTTTTTCAAAGTTATTATTAATTTATATGATTATTTTTCATGATTTATTTACATAATTATTTTGCATGATAATTTTTATATATTTTTCATAATTATTGTATATTAACAGGATTATTTTTCTTGATTATTTTTATATGGTTATTTTTCATTATTACCATTATTTAAAAAATTATTGTCCATGATTACTTTTAGGTGATTATTTTTCATGATTATTTTAATATGGTTACTCTTCATAATTATTATTCATTTACATGATTATTTTTATATGGTGGTTTTGCATAGTTATTATTTATTTACTAGATTATTTTTATGATTACTTTTACATTATTTTTCCTCATTATTTTTGTGGGTACTTTTTATAATTATTTATTTACATGATGATTGTCATATGGGTACTTTACATGATTATTTTCGATTACTTTCGCATTTATTATTTTTCATGATTATTTTTATATGGTAATATTTCATAATTATTATTTATTTTCGTGATTATTGTCATTGGTTATTTTTACACGATTACTTCCGATTACTTTTCCATGATTATTTTTTATGATTATTTTTAAATGGTTAGTTTTCAAAATTATTATATATTTACTTGATTATTGTCATATGGTAATTTTTACCTCATTATT
>JABUQX010140140.1:17500-22500 GCA_015478945.1 Trachelipus rathkii
ATGGGAATGCAACAGAAAAACGTTTGAAAACGAATTGTTATAGGTTTCATAGGAGAACTTGCGAAACAAAATTACAACCTTGGGATAGAGAGTTAAAGAATTTTGAGTCTTAATGAAAGAGGTGTTTAAGGAGATATGTGCATTATTGGGTGTGTTTCCATGCAAGATTTGTTTGTGAAAATAGAAGTATTTTCTTGGGCGAGTCATGGCTTGTATCGTGAGAAATTATTAAGGAATTTGGGCTGTTCGAACATGTAAGAGCTTTAAGGCGTCTATTGCAACACTTATGTTGATTTGAATTGTTTGGCACTCAAACTGAGTACGATAAAGGACCCCCTCCTCGAAAGAAAGGAATCTTTATCTTAAAGATTTGTTTTAATCAACATAGGTTTGCATTATGTCCAAAGAAAAATAGCATACCTAGCATCCATCGAGATGGTAGTACTCGCATCTCCATGAATGAGAGACATGGGTGAGTTTACGACAAACAAAGGTGGGAAAACAGGATAAACCTGGTATCTGGTGTATGGGATTGCAGCGTGTAGTTTATTTGTTTGTCTCCAATATGGACGGTACATTGGGACAAGATTTGCATTATAGTGTAGGTTTAAACCTGGTAAATGCGTACCAGTAATGCATCGCAATCCGAAACTATGGATTCATTATTTAAAATCGTTTTAAATTTTCTGAAAATATTGGTTTGAAATTTTCTATCTTATTCGCTACTCTTGGTTATCTTATTCGTTATTCTGTATAGTTTTAACGATAAAGCTACTGACCATGGATTAGTATTGGCCAGGGTGCTGGTTTAAAGCGTTTCTAAAAAATACTTAAACTTTTAGAGGCTACTTTCTATTAGAAGCGGTTCTAATGGTTATTGTTTTAACTTATTTTAAAATGAATCATGCAAATGACAATAATGTTAATATCGCAAAAATGATACCAACTACTTAAAAGGAAAAATCAGTACTCAATAAAACCAACTACTTAAAAGAAAAATCAGTACTCAATAAGACAAATTAGTTTTCCTGAAAATTATTCTAGCTTAATGAACAATGTTAGTTTTCTTAAAAATATTCTAGCTTAATGAATAATGTTAGTCTTTCTAATAATTAAATAGAAATAGTTAAATGGTCGCCAGATCAAATTTGATCAAAATTTAAACATAAAAGCTTTAAAGTTAATTAAAACAAAGCAATTACTGACTTAATTATAAGCTAGTTTGTAGCGAGTGCTATATAGAATTACAAAGCTAAGTATATTTTTTCTAAAAATTATTAAAAAAAATAAAGCTAAATTAAAAAGCTAAATTGTTTAAAAGATCATGAAGCTAAGCATTATTAAAAAAATATAAAAATTAAAAAATAAAAGCTATCAACAATAAAAACTAATTATTAAAACTACTGAAAATATAAAAATTATTTAAAAAAAAATTATTAAAAAATAATGAAGCTAAGCATTATTAAAAATATAAAAATTATTTAAAAAACTATCAAAAAATAAAAAAACTAATTATTAAAAACTAATGAAGCTGAATTAAAACAAAGTTATTAAAAATTAATGAAGCTGTATAAAACAAAATCATTAAGAATTAATGAAGCTGTATAAAAAGAAAATTATTAAAACTAGGCATATTTTCTTATTTTTTTTAAAAAAATTTTTTTTTACTTTTTCTATTTTAGTATTTTTTAAAGAAAAATGCGCTTGGCCTCTCCCTCAAGAGTGAAACTTATTTAAAATTTTATTAAAAAAAAAAATAAGCAAAATTATATCTATAATTATATTTGACTATGATTTTATTAATTAAAATCTCTAATGCAAAGGCGGTATTTTCTTTTAATTTATTCAATATATGCAAAAGCAATTTTCCTCTATAAAAGAGGTAAAGAAAAAAAATTGCATTTTTCTCTTCCGTCTTTCGTCTACCTCTCTCTTTCCAAGGACATTAACGAACATGTAAACAAAATTCACCGTTCATTCATGTACGAAATTCCGTACTCAGTGACCTTGGCGAACAAGTGAGCTAAATAATACCCTTGTGTACATATATATATATATATATATATATATATATATATATATATATATATATATATATATATATATATATATATATATATATATATATATATATATATATATATATATATATATATATATATATATATATATATATATATATAAATATATATATATATATATATATATATATAATATAACATATATATATAACTATATATATATATACTTTATATATATATAAAATATATATATAATTATATTAATTAAAAATTATATATATAATTAGTTTTGAGGTGTCTGGCTTTATGAATTAAAAAATTGAGCAGAATGTTCTAAATTTATAAATTCAGGAACTAAATGATTGATAAACTATTGCATAAATGTTGGCACAAAGAAATTATGAACAATTTAAAAAACATATTTTCAAATCTGAAAAAATTCTTATAAAAAAAAACATGTTCATCGGAACATTTTAAAAGCTACTCTATTTTAAAATCAAAATAGATATTTTCTTAGTCTAAAGAGCCAAAAAAAACGCATTTTTAAATCAAAAAATGTTATCAAAAAAAACATGTTCATCGGAACATTTTAAAACAACGCTGTAGGAAATATCTGTATAAATCCTTTATCTGGCTGTAGGAGGTGTTATCTCAACTGTTTGAGCCTCCTTTTATGAAATAATCTGTTATTTAAACCTTTGTTTAAAAAAAAACTTTATATTAATAAATTGAAAAGAATGAAACAACTAAATACTTAAAAACATAGTAAACAACGTTATGGCACGCAACTTAAAACAACAAAAGACCGGCTCGGTTACTTTAAGGGTTCTAAAGAAAATCACAGGGGAAAAAACTTTCGGTCCCAAACTGGTAACTTCCCTTAAAAGGACCTGACCTTAGAGCGTCGTTATGTAACATCTGACAAAATGAGATGAACTAACTTAAGTCTTTTTTACGGAGGATTGCATTTACCAACCTATGATTTAAATGTATACCTATATATATATATATATATATATATATATATATATATATATATATATATATATATATATATATATATATGCTAACTATATAATAATATATATATATAAATATATATATTTATTTATTTATATATATAGCTATCTCTTTCCTTTTTTAATTTAATGAAAAAAAAACGATAAATGCCACTCGAGGCGGTCTTTTTGTTGCTTTCAACAAGGTACTTTGAGGAAGGCAGAACTGTTGCCTGGCTTACTTTAAAGCGCTATTTTACTTCTCTTACAAGATTTGAAAACTAAAAGCGATTCCATTTTGGCAAACTTTATTGCATGGAGCTAAGCTAACTTCTGACTTATAAAAATTCGTGGCTTTCCACTCCCAAACTATCTGTAGTTTTGGAATTTGAGCTTTCTACTCTTGACATGTGCCAGCTCATTCTAAAATGTTATTTTCCTCTCCATTAAACTTTAAAATTTAAAATGATTAGGCAAACTTTATTGCTTCAAATTAAACTAAAAATGCTTAGAGTTGAAAAATAAAAAAAAAACTTGTGCTTTTCCCATAAGCTTTCTATTCGGTAGGCACTGTTGCCTAGTTGCGGGGTTCCGGACGACATACTATATACATGCATATATAGTATATATATATATATATATATATATATATATATATATATATATATATATATATATATATATATATATATATATATATATATATATATATATATATATATATATATATATATATATATATATATATATATATATATATATATATATACTCTTTATATATATATATATATATATATATATATATATATATATATATATTTGGTGCTTTCACCTGTCGGAGACCTTTCTACTCTTAGGCACTGCTGCCTATATACTCTTAGGCACGGTTGCCTATATACTCCTAAGCACTGCTGCTTATATACTCTTAGGCACTGCTGCCTATATACTCTTAGGCACTGCTGCCTATATAACTAGGGCTGCCTATATACTCTTAGGCACTGCTGCCTAGATATTCTTAGGCACTGTCGCCTATATAACAAGGTTCCGGACGGCACTGGTACTTTCACCTGCCGGGGGACCTCCTTCTGTTAATTTTAATTAAATCGGGCTCATTGCTTGACCAGAATTTCCTCTATCCGGCTGGAAGTCTTGGGCCGGAAAACATTCTGTCGTAGATTGCTTGTTCGTCATCTTCTTCTTCTTCTTCGCTAGGGTCTGTCTCTATTACACCTCTGTCGGTTACATAGACCCTAACTATTCTTCTTTCTTTTGCGGGAGTCTTTTGACTCCTCTTTTCTGCTTTCTGATTCTTTTCAAAATCTTCCGCTAAATCCGTAGTGGACCCCTGTGGGTCATTACCACCGTAATAAAAACTCTGGTTTGTGGGGGTGACTCCCTGCGGGTCGTCCTTATAATAAAAACTGTGTTGCCCTGCTGTGGCAATCTTCTGTATACTGCTTCCACCGGACCGTTCCTGTGGGACAACCATCTGCTACTGGCGTGTACCTCCGCGGTCTCGGTGCATAATAACCTTCGCTACCGAACCAAATCGCATGAGATTTGTGGTTAGTAATAGTAAGTTCTGTACTCAGCTTTGGAGTTATCTGAAGGTACTGTTCTAAAAGCAACTTTGAACTTTGAAGGATATCGTCCCTCCGGAAGCCTCTACTTCCTTAGCTTCTTAAGGTTAATTTTGAGATATCCTCCCTCCCGGAAGTCCCTACTTCCCTTGGCTAAAGGATTAATCTTCAAACTATCTCTCTCTAGTCTGGCCCTCTCTGGGACCGTTACTATCTTCACTTTATGAAGATAAAAACAAATTCCTTTAGAAACAACACCAAAACTATCGCTAATTGCGCAAAATGAACGAGATATAATTGCTGGCTACGATAAATCTCTGCTACTATTACGCTCAAATTAAAATTGGCACAAAATTGTAGTACTAATCACTGAAAAAAAGAAAAAAACACGAGCCGCGTCG
>JABUQX010140142.1:0-5000 GCA_015478945.1 Trachelipus rathkii
TTGATGTCGCCAGTTCAGTTGGGTCGTTCCTGATGGCTCTTTCTTGCCGATCTTCCTCTATCGGATCGGATACAAAATCAGATCAAAAAATACTAGTAAAAAAAAAAGAGGAAGAAAACAAATTAAAATTAATTTTAAAAGAACATATTAAAGCAAAAGACGGAAAGAAGCTAAGAAGCTTGTATTAAGATCGTACTACAATCCTTTGAAACTGAGCTCGTGCTTCTCTACTCATGAAGCGCTTTCGGATTATGAGAATAGTAACGTTGTGTTCCGATTTGATTGTTCTTAACGTGGATGTAACGCCGCTTATAACGGATACATAACGAATACACTCAACATGATAATGTCGCAACATAAGTATAAGCCGAGTAAAGTATTCCAATATTTTAAAGAATGCCACGAAAATCCCGTTAACAAGATAAAAGAAAGCTTCTCCAACATAATAAGAAAAAATGATATTTTATGAATTGCACCTAGGAGAATCATTGCTCTTAAAGGAAAACCCATACCAGTGATAAATATAAAATATGATGAAACGCTTAATTTTTCAAACATCTTTAATTAACAAAGAAAAAAGGCAATGAACATTAGCTTTTGTATCTTTTTAAGATTATTTTTTTTATATATATTAGTTTTATTTTTTTATTTTTGTTATTAAATTATAAGATATTTATATTATCTAAGTTTGCTTAAATCTAATAAAAAATTTAACATTATTCCTTGAAAATGTCCGAAATATATGGACGAAAGTTCGAAACAGTAATAAAATCAGTAGTTTCATTTTAAAATAAAATTTCTTCAGTAGAAAGAAATATTTTCCAGAGACTTGAAAAAGCAACAAAATCATATGTTAAAACATATGCTGTATAATAATAATAATAATAATAATAATAATAATAATAATAATAATAATAATAATAATAATAATAATAATAATAATAATCAAATCAAATCAAATCAAAAATATTTTATTCTCTCTAAAAATATTACATGGTTGTATTTACATATTTATATTAATACAAAGAAATAAAGAGACGGCGGGGACAGTTACAGATCCGTGAATAAAATAAATAATGTCAGATCAAAGGGCAAAAGCCTTAATGCTATGACTCGAAGAGATGGATGAAATATGGAATACTGTTAAAGCAGCAAAATAAGGATGGATAAAATAAAAATATGGTCAGGTGAATCTCAGGATCAGGAATAATAATAATAATAATAATAATTATAATAATAATAATAATAATAAAATATATGTATAAATAATAATAAGTAAATAAATAAATAATAATAATACTTAAATCGGTTTTCATAGCATCAATCCGCTAGCAGCATTGGCTTTGTAGATTTAAGAGAAAGACAGAGAGAACAATTAAGTATTAATAATAGCTAAAGGAATCGCTACCAACTGATTGTAGAATAGGACTTAACGTGGGTAGGAATGCCCTCGTTAATATTTAGATAATAAGAAGTTTCTGATATTTCTACGAAACGAGCCAATGGTGAGTGATTCCTGAACATTTTTGGGGAGATTATTCCACAATTCTATGCCCTTATATGAGATAGCCCTCCGAGATTTCGTTAAGGTGAATTTCGCTTTGTCTAAGGTAAGGGAATTTGTGCTACGGAGATTGTTTGTTCTTAACGTTTGGTTCTGTACAATTATGTTTGACAAAAGATCATTTGCAGTTCCTTTTGTGAATTTAAAGATATGACTACTTACTGTAAGTGTGTAAATATCGTGAAGTTTTAGCAAAGACAAATTTTTGAATAGTGGGGTTGTGTGTTCACGGTAGTTACGAGGCCCTGATATTACACGAATTATTTTTTTTTTGCATAACGATTAGAGGTTGTAGCAGGTATTCACTTGCACAACCCCATACCGAAAGACAATAGAGTAGATGCGGATAAACAAGACTATAGTAAAGGTTTTTTAAAATATGTTTTGGAACAAAATTCCTTATCTTAAGGAATGCATAGTTAGCATAGGATAATTTGCTTATGAGACTATTTATGTGTTCTTTGAAAGAAAGCTTGTCGTCAAGGATAACACCTAATAACTTGGCAGACGATAACCGATTTATAATTATATCTTTTGCTCTTACATTTAGTTGAATAGGGTTCTTTTGATTTGTTATTACTAGGTAATTTGTTTTTTGTAGATTTAGGGAGAGTCTGTTTGCCTCTACCCATGTTATAATGTTTTTTAGTTCATTATTTACTTTGTCGTTAAGTGTGTTTATATTACGGTCTGATATTAAGATTGCAGTGTCATCAGCATACTGAGAGTGTATTGAATTGTGACAATTTTGAAAGTCATTTGTATATATATTAAAGAATAGTGGCCCAAGTATGGAGCCCTGAGGGACACCGTGGGTAATTGAGGCAGGTGGGGATGATGTGTCTCCTAAGCTGACGTATTGTGTTCGGTCAGATAAGTATGATTGAAACCATTGTAGTGAACCATTACTGATACCAAGTCTCTCTAATTTGTTTAAGAGTAGGTTGTGCGGAACTACATCGAAAGCTTTCGAGAAATCTAACAGTAAAAGTACACATGTTTGTTTTTCATTTAGTGCTTTGTATAGTTTTTCAGTAAGGAATATCAGAGCATCCTCTGTGTTGCGGTTTTTGGTGAATCCAAATTGATTCTGAGAGAGAAGCCCGTTTACATGCAAGTAATTAGTAAGTTGAGTATGGACCAATTTTTCAAAGATTTTGCCAGTTGTATGTAGGATTGAAATCGGACGAGAGTTTTTCGGAAGGGAGGTGTCAGAGCTTTTGGGAACAGGGATAACTTTTGCAATTTTTAAGTCAGTTGGATAGTGATGTAAGTCAATTGAATTGTTATAGAGAGTGGCTAAAATAGGTGAGATTTCTTTTTTGCAGTGTTTGTATATCCAGTTCGGGACACTCTGAAGGTCAGAGCCTTTATTCATGAGACCATTTATAACACACTCCACGTCAGAGGTTGATATTCTTTCGAATGCAAAGTTCTGCCCTTCGTGTGGTCTTAAATAATCGGCAAAGACCCTCTCTGTTTCTGGAACTTCGGCTGCTAAAGCTGCCCCTACGGTAGTAAAGTAGGAGTTCAATTCATTGACTATGCGTTGCTTATTCGTGACTATTTCATCACCTATTTTTAATTGTTCTATTTTTGTTTTGTGTTTATTGTGTCGGTTTAAGATGTCGTTAATGATGCTCCATTGCGAACGTGGGTTGGATTGAGTCTGGTTGAACTTATCGGCAAAGAAACTAGCTTTGGATTTCCTTATTAGTTTTTTAAGTGTAGAGGAGTATTCTGTGTAAACATGTATCGGTATAGTCCCAAGCTTAGCACTTTTATGTAGTTTGTGTTTTTGTCTAATTGAGGTTAGTAATGCTTTAGTCAGCCATTTATTCATTGACCTCTTTTCTGAGATTGTTTTGTGTTTTATGGGAAAGTTTTTATCATACGTGTCGTAAAGAATGGAACTAAAATTTTTGTATTTTTCATCTAATGAGAGATTATCGTTGAGAGCAAAGGAGAAATCTGTGTTTTTTATTTGGCGTAGAAATGTTTGTTTACGGTCTTCTGATATTAGCCTATATTCTATTTTCCGTTGCACTAGGGGAACAGTAGAAGATTCAAATGTCAGGATGCATGGGTAGTGGTCCGAGAGGTCAGCGTGTAGTCTAAAGGATTTAGTTGTGCCACGATTATTTGACCATATATGGTCAATGATAGTGGAGTTATTGTGTTCATTTGGCCGTGTAATTTTTGTAATATAGTTTAGGTAACCGTTTGACGTAGTAATGTGTGTGTGTGGTGGATCTGATCTTATAATAATAATAATAATAATAATAATATGATATTTTTTCATGTGTATAAAAGCCGATAAAAATAATAATAATAATAATAATAATAATAATAATAATAATAATAATAATAATAATAATAATAATAATAATAATAATAATAATAATAATAATAATAATAAACATATATATATATATATATATATATAAATATATATATATATATATATATATATATGTATATATATATATATATAGAAATACTAACTATATATATATATATATATATATATATATATATATATATATATATATATATATATATATATATATATATATATATATATATATATATATATATATACTATATATGAATACTGAATTAAACCACCCAGTTCAATTTGTATAGATAAAATAACTCCTTGAGTGAATCTTCACTTACCAGGATTAGATCCCGGGGATCTCGAGCGGTCTCCTTACATGGGTCCTGTGTTACCTTTGACCCGAGTGAAGCGGAGATGCGTGGCTGAGGTTATCTGTCCTGACATAGGCGGTCCTTATTCCTATTGAATAGAGCATACTCTTTCATAGGTTTAAGTTGCGTATCTTTTTAACTTGTCGTGGTTGAGTGGTAACACATTGGCATACCGTTCGCGAGGGCCCAGGATCTAATCCTGGTAAGTGAAGATTCACTCAGGAGTTATTTTATCTATACAAATTGAACTGCGGTTTAATTGCAGTATTTACATCTATACAAATTATACTCCGATCTAGAGTGGTCTCCTTACATGGGTCCTGTGTTACCTTTGACCCGAGTGCAAGCGGAGATGCGTGGCTGAGGGATCTGTCCTGACATAGGCGGTCCTTATTCCTATTGAATAGAGCACTCTTTCATAGGTTTGCGAGTCGCGTATCTTTATAGCTTGTCGTGGTTAGTGGTAGCACGCTTGGCATACCGTTCGCGAGGGCCCGGGATCTAATCCTGGTAAGTGAAAGGTCCTCAAGGAGTTATTATCTATACATATATATATATATATATATATATATATATATATATATATATATATATATATATATATATATATATATATATATATATATATATATATATATATATAAATAAGAAAGGAAGTGTACTTTTAAAAAAACAGATCAATTGCCTCCACTTGGAAAAGAAGAAAAGAGAAAAATAGTTCCTA
>JABUQX010140145.1:10000-15000 GCA_015478945.1 Trachelipus rathkii
CATTTTTGGTAAGAATAGAATTTTTCGGTAAGACAGCGAAATAGGAATCTTACGGAATTTGTCAATATTCTTACGTTTGGTGAGAATATTCTCAAAATTTTCTTAAAATTTGACAAAACGAACGATTTTTTTGAGAACGTTCTTATTTTTCGTAAGAATTCGTAAGAATATTGCCAAAACGAAAACGGCTTTAGAAGCATGGCTAACTTGTATAATTCTAAAAACCAGTGTAAAACTTTTATATATATATATATATATATATATATATATATATATATATATATATATATATATATATATATATATATATATATATATATATATATATATATATATATATATATATATATATATATATATATATTTATATATATATATATATATATATATATATACGATATATATATATATATATATATATAATAATAACAATAATGCAATAACAATATATATATATATATAGATATACATAAATAAATTATATATATATATAATATATATATATAAATATATATATATATATATATATATATATATATATATATATATATATATATATATATATATATATAATTTATGTAATATATATATATATATATATATATATATATATATATATAATAATATATATAATATAATAATAATATATATATATATATATATATATATATATATATAATAAATAATAATAATAATAATATATATACCGTGTATATATATAATAATAATAATAATAATAATAATAATAATAATAATAATAATAATATATCTCAATGCTAATAAAAGAAAATGGAATAAAAGTGATATGTATAACCTTAACTCTGCTGAATAAATACTACAAAAAAATTGGCAACTATGGCTCTGAAAATTTGCAAGTTCTGCAGCGCTCGTGCTGGACATCCTGGGGGAAAACATGGACCACAAGGACATGGAGGAGGAAGAGGACGTCTAGATATTAGTTTACGGTGTTTTAATTACAAAAATTAATAAATGTGGGCGTTGCGCCTATGGCGCATTATCAATTCGTAGGCGCAAAGGCGCAAAAAAATTTTAAAAGGCGGACTAAGCATAGGCGCACAGCAAATTCTCTGCGCCTATAGCCGCGCCTATGAACAGGAACAAAGCATTTATTTTACCCTTTAAAGTTAGAACTTAGAAGCATGGCTAACTTGTATCATTCTAAAAACCAGTGTTAAAACATAAATATATATATATATATATATATATATATATATATATATATATATATATATATATATATATATATATATATATATATATATATATATATATATATATATATATAAATATATATATATATATATATATATATATATATATAAATATATATAAAACTACACAAATTTAAGAATAAGAATATATATTTCTATATATATATATATGGTTAATATATAAATAATATATATAAATAATAACATATATATATATATATATAATTAAATATTTTATTAATAATAATAAAAAATATAATAAGAATAAAAATTATAAATACTTGTTTGAAAAAATAGATTAATATTATACATGTTTTTATATATATATATATATATATATATATATATATATATATATATAATTGATGATTCTTTTCGTCCACTTAGCAAATATTTAATTTTTCCAAAATATTTAGAAGAAAAATTAGCGTTCTTTACGTAATTTTAGAAGCGAAAACTCGAGATGTTCGTGCGAAAATGACGTCAAATCTATCTTAAACTTAAGCTTCCTGAAGAGAGCTTTTGTTTCAGAAATCTTTTAAAAAAAAAAAAAAAATTGTAGCTGTAATTTGTATCTCGACGATTACGTGCAATTTTTTTATTAATTTTTTAAATTTATTTTTAATAAATCTATTGATTCAGTGAAACTATGGTCTGGAATAAAAGGAATAGATCTAAAGTACAAAGTGTTCAGATGGACAATCTTAGGGGCATGCTAGGTGTGAAAAGAATTGATAAAATGATAAAATGAAGAATGAACGCATTAGTTAGTTGTGTATCGTGAAGAAAGACGCAAATTAGAGATTAACCTAAAGTACATTGAGATGGTTTAGTCATATGGAAAGGATGGATGATAGTCGGTTGGTTAAGCGGATTAATAGTGGTGAGTGGGCTGGGAATCGACCGGCTGGGACACCAACGAAAAAGTGGATTGAGTAAGTAAAGGAATGCCTGAAGGAGAGGAATGTGAGTTTGGCAGAGGCGAGACGAAAGGTACATAAAAGGGGCGAATTGCTTGGTTTTGTGAGAGGGTATGGTTGTGGGCCATGCCCTGGGAATGAAACCTACATTGGCGAGATACCACGGTGAGGGTCCGTCGCAGTCCCGTGAAACCTTAGGGAAGATTTTCTGACTTAAGAGTGTAAAGGAGACGGTAAGGCTGGGTTTTCTTTTCGACTTTCATCATATTCTTCTACTACTTTTCTATTTCCGGTGCGTGCGACGCATATCACAACCAACCTATGGAAATTAGATGTATGATATATATATATATATATATATATATATATATATATATATATATATATATATATATATATATATATATATATATATATATATATATACATATATATATATATATATATATATATATATATATATATATATATATAACCAATATATATATATATATATATATATATATATATATATATATATATATATATATATATATATATATATATATATATATATATATATATATATATATATATATATATATATATATATATATATATATATATATATATATATATATATATTTATATATTTATATATATATATATATATATATATATATATATATATATATATATATATATATATATATATATATATATATATACTCTATATCTTTATATATATATATATATATATATATATATATATATATATATATACTTAAGTAGCGAGCATATAGGATGAACAGGGAGAGGTATTAATAAGACAGGAAGACATAAATAAGATGTGGACAGAATATTTTGGAAAACTTCTGGGTGAGGAGGGTGAGGAAATGGAGGAGCAGTTAGAAGAAGTAAGACCAGGGGAGGAAGCAGGGGTAATTACCAGGGAAGAGCTGGAGGAGGCCTTAAGGAAAATGAACAATGGAAGGGCCCCGGGAGAAGATGGATTGCCCATAGAATTAATAAAAGAGGGAGGAGAGTGTGTGAAGGAAGCAGTGTTGAAGTTTATCAACAAGTGCTGGAGAGAAAGTGAGGTTCCAGAGGGATGGGGAAAAACCATCATTATACCAATATATAAAGGAAAGGGAGATGTGGGTGAATGTAATAATTACAGAGGTATTTCGTTATCTGGCAAAAGTATACGGAAGTATACTTGAAAGAAGAGTGAGGGCAATTGTGGAACCCAGACTTGGAGAGGAGCAGTATGGGTACAGGGCGAATAGAAGCACCACAGATCTTATGTTCGCCCTGAGAATGATAACGGAAAAGATAATAGAATACAACAAAAAGGCATACATCGCATTTATAGATCTGAGAAAGGCATTCGATTCGGTACCTAGGAAGAAATTGTTCGAGGTTTTAGAGAGAGATTACGGAGTGGGTGGTTACTTAAGAAAGGCTTTGGAGAGTATGTATAAAAATGACAAATGTAATGTAAGAACGGGATATGAAAACGAGAAATGGTTTGAGGTGGGAGCTGGCGTTAAGCAGGGAAGTGTATTGTCACCAATTCTGTTTGTAGCATATTTGGATGTAGTAATTAGGGCAGTGAGGGAGGAGGTGGAGGACTTGGATGGAGATGTGATGGCTTATGCGGATGACCTGGCGTGCTGGAGTGAAGACGGAGATAAACTGAGGAGGGTGGTGTTGGCTTTTGATAGTAAACTGAGAGAAGCGGGCCTGTGCATGAACGTAGATAAAACAGAAATTATGATAGTTAGTAGAGAGGAGGGAGAAGAGTTGGTGGTGGAGGTGGATGGTGTGGTGATTAAAAACGTAGAGAAATACAAGTATCTGGGGGGAATGTTTGGTAGAGAGGGAGGAAGTGCCTTGGAGATTGCGAGCAGAATTGATAAGTACGGGAGAACAGTTAGAGCTTTGTATCCTATCATCAGGGATAATGAGATTGGAGGGGAGGTGAAGAGGATAATTTTCGAGAGCATTTTAACACCGGTTCTTCTGTATGGGGCGGAAACATGGAGTATGACAACAAGAGAGGAGAGCAGAGTGCAGACTGCTGAAATGAATGTATTGAGAGCGATGGCCGGAAAGACCAGGAGGGACAGAGTTAGAAACGAAAGAATTAGAGAAGGTATAGGAGTAATACCTATTATTAACAAAGTAGATGTAGCAAGACTAAGGTGGTGGGGACATTTGGAAAGGATGGAGCGTGGCAGGGTGGCCAGGAGGAGGTGGGACTGGAGACCGGAAGGAGGCAGACCAAGGGGAAGACCACGGAAGAAATGGAAGGACTCCGTAGAAGATTCGCTGAGAAGACATCAAATGCCATCTATGATTCAGCTGATCGAAGAACGGGTCTTGGAAGATAGAAGGGAGTGGAAGAAGAGGTTGGCCGTGCTGACGGGCGCTGTATATATATAAATATATATAAGATATATATATATATATATATATATATATATATATATATATATATATATATATATATATATATATATATATATATATATATATATATATATATATATATATATATATATATACAACTATGCTATATATATATATATATATACATTAGAGAGGAAGCCCTTAGATTCTATTTTATTATGCTTTATTATCACAACATATCATTAACTTTTAAAAGTACACAAATTAAAAAACAAAAACACTTTACATAATAAATTAATTTTTAAAATAGGAGAGCTAGCTTTCGTCCCTGCACGTGGGACCTCTTCAGGCTAAGGAACGGGATTTCTTTCTTGCTTTTCATCAGGTGAAGTGTGTTTTAGTTAGTCTGCTATTTTTTTCATTGTGTTATTGAAGTATTTTGACGTTTTCAGAT
>JABUQX010140145.1:17500-22500 GCA_015478945.1 Trachelipus rathkii
TTTCGTCAATGTAGGGTTCATCCCTTGGGGCAAAGCCCACAACCATACCTCCTCACAAAACCCACCATTCACTCCTATTATGCACCTTTCTTCTCGCCTCTACCAAACTCACATTCCTTTCCTTCAGGCATTCCTTTACTAACTCAATCCACTTTTTCTTGTATCTCCTAACCGGTCGACTCCCAGTACACTTTAGAATATATATCCACTTAACCAACCGACTATCATCTATCCTCTCCACTTCACCAAACCATCTCAATGTACTTTCATTTATTTTCTCATTTACTCTTTTTTTCACACCACACAACTCCCTAATGCGTTCATTCCTCATTTTATCAATTCTTCTCATACCTAACACGCCCTAAGATTGTCCATCTGAACACATTGTACTTTAGAACTATACCTCTTATTCCAGATCATAGTTTCACTACTATATATTAACACAGGTAACAACATACCCTCATGCAAAACCCTATCGCACTCAAGACTTAGTCCCTTTACATCCACCAAGGATTTAATTGCATCAACCACCTTCCTACCATTCACAACTTTCCTACTACACTCTTCATCATTCGTTCCCTTATTCATCCAACATATATCTTAAATATCTAAATTAATACACTTGTTCCAGTTACTCACCGTCCAACAAAACTTCACACCGAGGACTGTCCTCACTCACAACAATAACCTTACTTTTATCTACGTTTACTTTCAAACCCATCCTTTTACACACCCTGCCAAATCCCTCTACCAATCCTCTCAAACTCTTTTCAGATTCGCCACACAAAACCAAATCATCCGCACATAATAGGTAGGGCATCCTCCCTTCTCTTCCAGTCTCCATCATTCCAACACTTTCCAATGCCACCTCCACCTCTAATTCTTTCATAACCCCATCCATATAAAAATTGAATAACCAAGGAGAGACATAACACATCTCTGCCTCACTCCGCTATTAATATTAAACCAATCACTTTCAACTCCATTTATTCTTACATACGCTTCACTATCATGATACATACTTATGGTCTGTATGATAATTAGACAGGGTTATGATAAATTTTTATTAAATATTACCATGTCAATGTAAAATTAACATTGATATGTTAGAGATATGCTTGAAAAAACTATGAATAGGTTACGTTTTGTACGCTGTGTTAGTTACTTTACTGTTGTTAAGCATGGAACTTTGTTAATGTTAGTAGTTTATTCGCGCGTTAGGAGTGTTAGGTTTGTCGTTGTACATTATATTCTTAGTTCAGGTGATGCTATGTAAGCTTTATCAAATTGAAAACTTTGTTAAATTAGCATATATTCGTTGATCAGTATGGTAATTAGAAAAGGTTAAGATAATTTTTTTTAAATATTACCATGTTAATGTAAAATTAACATAGATATGTTAGAGATATGCTTGACAAAGTGTGAATAGGTTTCATTTTTCTGTGTGCTATGTTAGTTACTTTACTGTTGTTAAGTATGGAACTTTGTTAATGTTAGTAGTTTATTCTTGCTTAAGGTGTGTTAGGTTTGTTGTTGTGCATTATATTCTTAGTTCAGGTGATGCTATGTAAGCTTTATTAATGTAAAAACTTAAAGTTAGCATATTTTCGTTGATCAGTATGATAATTAGACAAGGTTATGATAAACTTTTGTTAAATATTACCATGTTAATGTAAAATTAACATTGATATGTTAGAGATATGCTTGACAAAGTGTGAATAGGTTACGCTTTTTGTATGCAATGTTATTTACTTTACTGTTGATAAATGTGGATCTTTGTTAATGTTAACAGTTTATTCGTGCTTAAGGTGTGTTAGGTTTGTCGTTGTACATTATATTCTTAGTTCAGGCGATACTATGTTTGCTTTATAAATGTGAAAACTTTGTTACGTTAGCATATATTCGTTGGTCAGTGTTTAAAGAACTTGATTTTTTGTAATGTTTATCCGAAATGATACTCGAAATGTGATACGAAACAATAGATCATGGGAAGGCGGACAGAGTGGGAGGAGGGTGGGGTGGGATGGTTTGATTTACTGATTTACTGATTTCCTGCTTTAGGGTATGTAAAACTACAAGTTTTTTAAGTTATAAACATGAAAAGAATAAAAAAATTTGTAAAAAAATATAACTTGAATCAATAGATCATAGATGGGGTGGGGAGGGTGGGGTGAGTGGTTTGATTTACTGATTTACTGATTTACTGCTTTAGGGTATGTAAAAGTACAAGTTTTTACGTTTTAAACATAAAAAGAATAAAAGTTTTGTGTTATGTTATACAAAAAATATGACTTGAATCAATAGATCAATAGATCAATAGGTCAATAGATCAATAGATCAATAGATCAATAGATCAATAGATCAATAGATCACAGATGGGCAGGAGGGTGCTGGGGAGGGTGGTTTGATTTACTGATTTACTGATTTACTGCTTTAGGGTATGTAAAACATAAAATTTTGGTAAAATATGACATGAATCAATAAATCAATAGATCAATAGATCAATAGATCATGGATGGATAGGAGGGTGCTGGGGATCGTGGTTTGATTTACTGCTTTAGGGTATGTAAAAATACAAATTTTTTAAGTTATAAACATAAAAAGAATAAAAAAATTTACTAAAAAATATATTTTTAAACAAAATAAAATAAAAATAAATAAAAGTTTTGTGTTATGTTATACAAAAAATGACTTGAATTAATAGATCAATAGATCACGGTTGGGGTGGGGAGGGGCTGGTTGGGTGGTTTGATTTACTGATTTACTGCTTTACAGTGTGTAAAAACGCAAATTTTTTGTTATAAACATGAATAGCATAAAAATTTTAGTAAAAAACAAAATGTTTTATGGAAATAAAACAAAAATAAAATAAAAAATAATAAAAATTTGAAAATAAATTAAAAAATTTGTTGAAAACAAAAATTAAACACAAAGAATAAATGTAAAATTAAACTTATAATATAAAAAAATAGCAAACAATATATTTTAATTGACGTTTAAAAAAAGAAAACGAGGTTTTGAAAATAGAAATGTCACTCTGAGGCTAAACGTATGTTTGCTAATTCAGTACCGCAGCGGCTCCAGCAACGGTGTCGGTACCAATTCTGTCTTCTTCTCACTCTCCTTCCTCCACCTTTCCTCCTTCTTCCTTCTTCCTTCCTACGTCTTCTTCTGTTTTGAGTTCCGTGCATTTCGTCTCGGGCCCCCACCCACTCCGGGGGGTCTCCCAGACACCCATTACGAACTTACAACCCTCATATTTTAGCTCTACGACATTATAAACATATATTTTGATACCATTATGGGACTAAACGAATATTTATTTACTCAGCACCGCGCCGGCTGCAGCACCGGTGCCGTTGCCCGCTCCGACTCCTCTGACTCCGACTCCTTCTCCGACCCCTTCCTTCTCTGACTCCAACTCCGACTCCGACTCTTTTCTTCACTTCTCTTATGCATTTCGTTCATTTTTTTTCTGAGAACCCCCTTTGGGGGGTTCCCAGACACCCTTTACGAATTTATAATCATCATATTCGAGATCTACGGGTTCGATAACATATATAAAGACACAAATATTGTATTATAATACAAATATTTACTAACCTAGCGCTACACCGGTGCCAGCACCGGTGCTAACTCCAGATCCGATTCCGACTTACTCATACCTTATTATCTATACCATCTCCAAATTTCAACCTTCTACGGTAATAATAATAATAATAATAATAATAATAATAATAATAATAATAATAATAATAATAATAATAATAATAATAATAATAATAATAATAATAATAATAATAATAATAATAATAATAATAATAATAATAATAATAAATAAATAAATAAATAAATAAATAAATAAATAAATAAATAAAAGTAAATAATTTCGTGGATCAAACGCGCCGCCGTCCGATAAGTGAAAGTACGCTCACCGAGCCAGCGTGACCTTGGGGTACGCTCAACTGTTAGCCCTAGTACAACGATATATCGGCTAAATTTTAAATAATAGTAATGATTTTCTTTCGATTATATTTTTCAATGTAAAAAGTCAACCAAAACACATAGAAAGACGATTTGAACGTCGATTTGGGGTAAAAAACATCGATAAATCGATTGCAACCGTCAAAAAATGATCTCCTGATCAGTTAAAACCTTTTAAGATCAAAAATCTTCCTTTGGGAGCTACGCCGCCCCATTTCGGGGGATATACCCTTGAGTTCAGATTAAACGGTCTTCCAGACCTTAAATTCGGTCTCACCGACCTTAAAAACCCTGACCTTGATACGTCAAGCTTGAAAAACCATTCTTAAATGACAATGCAAACTTTTCAAAATTGTTTTCATTTAAAAAATAAATCTACGGCTGTCGTTGCATATGCGTAGATAGATTTTGTAGAAAACCGTATTATTATTATTATTATTATTATTATTATTATTATTATTATTATTATTATTATTATTATTATTATTATTATTATTATTATTACCTTTATTACTTCATAAATTATAGATGGGATGGATGTGGATGGATGGATGGGGTGGATGGATGGATGTTCTCTCTCTCTCCTCTCTCTTTCTCTCCTCCTCTCTCTTTCTCCTCTCCTCTCTTTCTTTCTTTTATCTCTCCTCTTTCCTCCTCCTCCTCCTCTTTCCTCCTCCTCCTGTTTCCTCTGTTCACCTTGAACAAACGATAAGGAACATTTGTTGTTAAATAAGCTATGTTGTGTGACGCTTCGTTTCAAAGTATTACGGATGATGTAAGGTAAACCACGTTATGTTGTTTGACGCGTCGTCAGCAGTAACCGAGGATTTTGGGTATTCTAATGTTATGTATGTGTGTGCGTGCGTACATCTTAACTGTAATCGGGTTGATAGAGGTAACAATAAGGATATTTTTTGTTAACCAAGGTATGTTTTGACGCGAGTTGTAAGCAAAAATGGTAGCTGACATGAAATCATGGGAGGAAAATTACGAAGGTGTTCAAAGTGTGTGCCCTG
>JABUQX010140145.1:30000-35220 GCA_015478945.1 Trachelipus rathkii
ATTATATATATATATATATATATATATATATATATATATATATATATATATATATATATATATATATATATATATTATATATATATATATATATATATATATATATATATATACTAAGAAACACTGACTACCTATTTTCCAGGGCATCGGTTTCAGATTTTATTTCTCCAGTGAAAGTTCTGATGAGGAAAAGAATGATCTATGTGAAGGTAAGAAGATTTGAGAAGGAGGAGCATCGACTCACCCAGGAGCCAAAGAAAAAGAAGAGATCATTTAGGTAGAAGATAAATTACCAGAAATATTAGTTGCCGCTGTGAGATAAATGTAAAGTCAGCGACAGGGATGCAGTTCACGTACTAACAGCGGTAGCGGAAGCTCTAGAGTTTGACATTCATTCTCTTTCTATAAGCCGAACAACAATACAATGCTGCAGGCAAAGTTTGCGCAAAGAAATTGCAGAAAAACGTAAGTTATATTTAAAAAAAAAAAAATTTTTTACAGCTCCTGTTAGGTGTTTTAAGCGGAAGTGACACGGAAGACAGGTTAGCCATAATTAATACAGAGGGGAATGTAGAACAGATTATAGGAATCCCAGTCATACCGAATTCATCGGGTAGAGAGCAAACACATGCAGGTTTTGAAGTTCTATTAGATTGGGATATGGCAGATAAGGTTAAAGCGCTATGTTGCCATACAACAGCTTCAAATTTTGGTAAGGTTAATGCTTGTTGCAATTTACTGGAACAAATGTTTGAAAGAGACTTATTGTATTTACCATGTAGGCATTACGTTTATGAACTTATATTGAAAAGTGCATTTGAAAAGTTGATGCAGCCCTCCAGTGGGCCTGACGTTCCCTTGTTTAAACGTTTCAAGCAATCGTGGACTAAAATTGACAGGACGAAAATCAAGTCCGCGATGAAAATAACTCGTGTTCAGAAAATCTTTAAAAATTATATAATTGAAATTCTTTCCTTTGTCGACAAAGTTTTGAAAACTCAACTGCCTCGTCATGATTACAATGACCTATTGCAACTTACGCTGTTATTCCTTGGGAGAAGTTCCAAAGTTCCAGTTCGAGCTCCTGGGGCAATATATCATGGCAAAAGCAATTTATTGTCTAAAGATCTATTTATACAGAGATCAACTCCATTTAACAGTTTCAGAAGAAACGAGTATTTTACAGTTATGTATTTTTATTGTAAAATTGTATATCAAAGCCTGGTGCAAAACTCTCTTTGCACAACTCGCCCCGTATCATGATCTTCTGTTTTTCAAAAAATTAATACTTTTTAAGGAAATTAATCATGAAATTGCGGATTTCGCGGTACTTAAATTTAAAAATCATGTGGTACTTATCTGCAGAAGCTTCTGCATTAGCTATTTTTGATGACAAGATCCCGGTAAATGTTAAAAGAAATATGGTTGATGCATTAAAAAGTGATGGATTATTTGGAAAGGATAATAAAATAGAAATCGACGTAAGGAGTAATATCTTGAATCAGGAAATTTTTGATTTCGTTTCCAAACATTCAAAACGGTTTTTTGAAAGATTCAATCTACCTTCAAATTTCCTAGAACAAGATCCACAAATTTGGGAAATAAATGAATAGTACAAGCTTTGTCTTGAGATAGTTAAAAAAATAAAAGTTGTTAACAATGCCGCCGAAAGAGGGATTAAGTTAATTCAGGAGTATAATAGTAAATTAACCAAAAATGAAGAGCAATAAATTGCATAATACAAGTTGTAGCATCTTACCGAAAACGTTTCCCAGATGTAAGCAAAGCAACCATGGCTTCATCATTTTGAATTATAATCAGTATTGATATATAAACTATATTTTATTTAAATTATTACTTATAAATTATACACTAAATTCAATAAAGAAAATGTTTATCCACTTCATTATTGTTCATTTCCAAAACTTTTTTTCAAAAAACAATTTTTTTTTAGTTTCTGACAATTTCTTTAAATATTTATCTCCCATGAGGGTCCATTTAATTTTAAAATAATGTTATAAAACTTGGTATACATTACTTTCTAATGAAGCAGAAAAATTTAGGATAGCGAAACCAATTTTTTTTTTTGAAAACATGGGCCAGTCTAATATATATATATATATACATGGGCGTCGTCAGGGGGGGGCAGGGGGGCAGCTGCCCTATGAAAGACAATAAGTTGCATTCTGTCCACTCTCCATCCATTCCATTCCATTTCTATTCATTATTCAGTGTTTATTTAATTGATATCCTTCATAGTCAGTGTGCTCAGTCGGGTTCTCAATTCTTTATTAAGTGTTCAAGGTTCAAAGTAGCATTGAAATTATCACTCAACACAGCCTCAGTGTAAAGTTATAATTCAATTTAATCAGATCATGGATATTAGGAAATTCTTGGTACATTGCGTTTTTATCTTAAATATTATATTTAAAATTTTGTGTATTGCCAAAAGTAGGGTTACGCAACACAGGATCTTACTCGTCCATATGAGTTAGTTTCATTTTTAAAAACTATTTTCATATTCTAGAAATTATTGGTTTTCAACATAGTTTGCTATACTTTTAATTTTTTCTGTTAACATCTTTGAATGTTAGTAAAATTATTAGACTATGACCATATGTGGCAGATTTACAGTAGTAGAACCATATATATATATATATATATATATATATATAACCATATATATCTCTGCTTATATATATATGTATGCCATATATTTTCTCTTCTCTCTTCTTTATCCTCTCAACCCTCTTGGTAGTGGTGAAAACGAAAAAGATACCAATAAGTCAACTAAGACTACACAGAGGCAATCCCTCTACGCTTTAACGCCATTTCGCGCGGTGATGAACCACAGGCCCAACACCTGAGCGAGTCAAGATGCTGATTGGGTGACTTCGCTTTTTGAATTTTAGTAGATGGCCAGTCACGGCATTGGTAATTCGTTGGACGTCATCTATGATTTCGACTGAGAAAAAAAAACAGTTACTGAAAGAGTATTAAGGTTTACAAACATATAATTTTTTTGGAAGATGTTACCCACTTAAAGAGAAATTTAATTATGAATGGTTGGAAACATCCTTGGCTGACATACTCCGGGCGCCTAAAGGGAGGCATTTTACAGGGCTGGACATTTCCACGCCAAATTAAAGTTCGGTCAGAGGAGTCATAGGGTCTTTAATAATAACCTTTCACTAAATATAAAGTCATGTGGTTTGTATAATTGGCATAAAACTACTAGCTTTAAGATTGTTCCTACAGGACGTGCCAGTAGACATCCAAATTAATTTGAATCTATGAAGAAAATCTATGAAGAAAATAAAATATTAATATCAATAATTTCATGGCATTTTCTGGTGTTTTGGCGCGATTTTACCGCTTCCAGAGTAGAAACATCATGATGAGGGTGTTGCGAGATTTGTGCCGCTTTTGAATAGATGCGGTCAGTCATTGAAAAACCATTTTGAAAGGGAAGAAAAATGCTACATACCAATCAGTTTAGATTCAGAATGAAATCATTTCTCTGTTGGTACTACTTCGCAAAGGAAACATCGTTAATAAAGTAAAGGAAGTGTGCGCGTATAACTAGCAGATGAAACGCTGATATTTGGAAAGGAACAATTATCCGTAGGGTTGCCGCTATTTCGACAAAGAGTCCGATGATCAAAGAGGACGTGGCTTTGTAGAACTGAAGCACTTGACGCAAAATAAAACTTGCGAAAACCATTGATTTTGTCACGACCGAAGAACTGGATGCCGAGAAATGCTTGGGCTTGGGTTTCGATGGCTTGGAAGTGTCCAAAAAGAAGGAGGCGTCCCAGCAATATTGCGGAAAAAAGTGGTAAAAGCATTGTTCTTGTTACTCTTCCGCACAAACAAAATCAGTAGAAAATGGTTGAACCACATGCAAAATCATAATACTGTGGGAACTATAAAAGGACATTATTACGTTTTCTCGCAAGTCGTGAGAAGAAAATTAATGCCAAGCATCTCAAGCCTATGCCAGAGGTCTGAACAACATAAGTACATCAGAGTGTTTAAGGGGCATTTTGTACGAACTTTTCAGCGATTGATGAAATCTTTCCATTTGATAATTGCCACAAGAAATGGCGCTTTTCAGTTGCATTCAGCGTCGTAAGTCGTCATTCATCATGAGGTTATGATATTGATCGCGAAATTGCTCTGCGATGTTAGAGCCAGTTGTAAATTGTGGAAATGGCTATGAGCCATCGGAAAGATACTGCACATTGCTTATATTGTGGAAATGGTTGGAGACATCGGAAAGATGAAGAAAAAATCACCGATTAGGTGTTATTAAGTGCTAATCAAATCGCGTCGCTTGAAACCCAGCTGGACAGTCTGAATATACCACGGATTTTTTAGTAGGCAGCAGCACCGCACCATAACGCCTTAACCATCCGGCAACAAATACTACGGAGTTCTGGAGAATATCCTTAACACTCCGTATCTAGATTCTATAGCCTCTTCTTTGGAATTGCTGGTTTCTTTGAAAATACTTTGTACGTGGGCCTATCTACATCCTTTCCATGCTTGCTCAAAACAATCCCCGATGGGATTAAAAGGAAAAGACAGCTTCATTTTATGGTTTTACCACTTAGAAGCATAGAAGAAGAACTAGAACTTTGGTAAAAAATATATCACTTCCAAGACTAAGAAGAACTAAAAGATCTTGTTGTCTCCCAAGTCTTAAGAAGACTGAACCTTTCTTTCCGTCGGTCAAAAAAGGCTTTGATACTACTCGCCCAGCCATGAACCACCAGTACAGTAGAGCTCTTTCAATTACTCTGCAGGATCAAGACTTGGCTGCAGAGCTACTATGGAAGACTGACAGAGTTATACGCACTGGTTATGATGAGGACACAGAAAATTTGTGGCTGACCATTATGATTATTTTGGCTGAAACAAGTAGCTGATAATTTGGAACAACTAGAAATTACCTTGCTTTTAATATTCCTCCATTCCATTATATTTATCCATTCCTTCCATTCCTCTCTTTCCTCTCTCTCTCTCCTCTCTCTCTCTCTCCTCTTTCTCTCCTCTCTCTCTCCTCTCTCCTTTCTCTGTTTCCATTCTTTCCTGTAATAATAATATGTATGTATGTAATAATATGTATGTGTGTGTGTGTAAATAATAATAATATTCATGAGTTTGAATTTGTGACCTTGTGTTGTGTGTGTAATGTGTAATAATATGCTTTTTGCA
>JABUQX010140147.1:0-12500 GCA_015478945.1 Trachelipus rathkii
TCGAGGTCCGTGAAAGGATGTTTGTCGATCTCGACAGTGAGGAAGGCGAGAAGAAGACTTGAATAATACGTTAAGGAAAAGAAACGTAAGAACCAAAACGTTGTACTAAAAATTCTCCCGGAAACGCTTCGTGTCTCAAATTGTGATCCTGAAGTTCGAATATATATATATGGCAGGTATATATATATATATAGGTATATGCAGGGTGTCACACAGAAAGATAGTATAAGCAGCATATATATATATAGTTATATTGGTAGTATATATATGGGTTATATATATATATGGTATATATATGAGTATATATATATATATATATATATGATATATATATATATATATATGGGGTGCTAGGAAATGTGAAGCATTTCACTGCTCAATGTGTCTTCCCTTTTCGCATCTCATTTTCACGCTTTTATACACAAGAGTGTCTATAGGCTTGTCCAGTAGGCACTCCTTTTTCATACACCATTACACAATTACACTATTACATCATTACACAATTACACTATTACACAACCACATATTCTTTTATAAATTTATTTAAAAATGGCATAGTCCATTCATTGCTTTTGAAAATCCTAGAAAGGCAGTTTCCGATAAAAAGCACCTCACCCGACTCTACCACAGTCTTTTCATGAAAGTTGACGATCTAAGTGACGATGAGGTTGGTGCAGTCCAAACTCTTTCGACTTACCCTGATACACTGATAAATTTCTTCATTAATTTCTGCAAAATTTTTGTCTTTATTTAATTTCCACTCTGATGAGAACTACTTTTCTTCTGCTAGACCAAAATGGCTAGACCTCATCTCTTATTCTTAACCGAAACTCGGGTACTTGAAAGTTCCTACTGTCCATATGATCAATTTTTAGTCAAAGATGGATGTGGCGTTTTTGTGCGCAGCTATGTTGTTTGTCTCGTGTTTCTAATTTGAAATTTTATGAAGTTTCAACTATGTTGTTTAAGGTCTTTTCATTCTCTTGCCAATCTACATTGAAGATTTAAGTGCATGCCACACGAACATTTGTCTACTAGGCTCCGCCCAGTAACCTGAATTTAATGTGTTTTGTCCATTTATTATCTAATTCTACTGACTATCCAAAATTCTTTCAGTATCTAAACTCCAAAATAAACATTTTCCCTCCTTCTTTCTCAATCCCATTTTAGGTGATTTAGCTTCCACTAATTTTCAAGATACAACTGGTGAACTCCCCCTACCATTTCAACCTTGAGTTGAGCAGTTGGTGCAACTCCCTAACCGTATTTCTGTCCGTCTTGGAGATAAATCCAACATACTCGATCTTTTCTCAACTTTTAATTCTTCTCCTTACAGTTATAAGCTCTTTCCATCTCTGAGTTCCTTCAATCATTTTCTATTCTCTGTATCATTTTCTATCTCTTCAAGTCTTCCGCAGGAAATGCTCCCCCCCCCTTTAGTGAGGAGACGTTTTTGGCACATCGGTACACTGATATTAATTGGTCAGACTTGCGACAGTACTACTTTGATTTCCCATGGAGTAATTACCGTTTCTGTTGGAGGAGTCGTGCAGGTCGCACAACCGAGTTGATTTTCTTTTGCATGGATGAGTACATTTTATTCTCTTTCTTTTCAGCTAAAGATAAGGAACCAAGATTTAACTATGTTGGTTCTTGTGCTATTAACTGAAGGGACGCTGGCTTTAGAAGTTACTGACGTCTTCCAATTCCGAAAACTCGTTTCTTACATTTCATTCTAGAATAGCGCAAAATATATTCTTCATGATACTAAAAACTCATTTTTTGTAGAAACTGTAATAATTTTTTGATTCTTCTACCTTACACTCTTTCTGTCATTTTAACAAAAAAATAAATACCAAAAAAAAAAATACAAAATAAATAAAAATAAAATAAAAAATTAGCTCAAACTTTTCCTCTTCCTCTCCTCTTGTTTCTTTGACGGCATCTCTGCTGTCTTACCTTCTGCTAAAGCTGAACTCTTTGCTCAAACCTTTTCCTCTCATTCCACTCTTGACGATTCTGGAACTATTCCTGCTTCACCACCTCCCTACAGTTAATTTAAAGCTAACTTGATTATTTCTTCAAAGGATGTTATTTCTGCTCTGTATGAGCTTAACACTAATATGGCGTACTGTTTTGACGGTATCATTTTTGTTGTCTTCAATACTTTTGCTTCCGAGCTCGTACCCTGCCTTGGTAAGCTCTTTCGTCTATGAATATCAACTCCAACTTTTCCTCTTGCTGAAGAAGGTGGACCTCTTTTTAGCCTACTGACTGTCGTTCTATTTATTTAACTTCTGTTATTTCTAAAGTCTTCGAATCTATCTTTTAACTGAAAGATTTGGAAGCATCTTAAATCTTCTAATCTTATCTCAGATCGTCAGCATGGCTTTCGAAAGGAACTCTCTGCTAGTGATCTTCTTTCTCCTCTCCTTGTCACTTAGTTTTCTGCTTTTGAGCATTTCGGTGAATATCTTGCTGAACGTTAGATATAAGGTAAACTTTCTGTAGAATCTGGCATAGTATTTATCCTTCTTCCTATTACCTTCTCCCTGATTTATATTCCTGCCTTTCATTCTTTATATCTAAAAATAGTGGTGTTCCTCAGGGTTCTGTTCTATCACCAGTTCTTTTTCAACTTTTCATTAATGATCTCCTATATGTCACTTCGTATCCTATCCACTTTTAAGACGAAGACTCCACCCTTCATTACCACTTTCAATTTGATAGAAGACCCACTCAACTCCATATAGTTGATGCTAGGAGGGTGGCTTTTGGGGTAACTCATCTCTAATCTTTAACGTATCTTTTGTTGGGCCAAAGATATCACGGTGGTTTTTAATGACTCAAAAACTCAGTTCCTTCATCTATCTACTCGTCATAATATTCCACACAACTATAACATCTTCAGAAAACACACACACACACACACACACACACACACACACACACACACACACACACACACACACACACACAAGTAAAATCTTTTCTTCTTAATATATTTTTGTTATTTCCTCTTCTCGTGATCTTTCTTGGAAGGTTAACATTCTCTCTCTCTCTCTCTCTCTCTCTCTCTCTCTCTCTCTCTCTCTCTCTCTCTCTCTCTCTCTCTCTCTCTCTCTCTCTAAACAAGCTTCTGAGAGATTGAGTGTTCTGAGGCGTTTTCAGAACTTTTTGTCTTCCCAGTTGCTTGTATTGTATAGAGGATGTCGTTCGTCTTTGCACAGAAAATGCATTACATATCCGGAGTTGATCTATTCATCCTGCTTTCCTTAATAAGGTGGAGTATAGGACTTTTCGATTTATCAGCTCTCTCCAATCTCTTTCTGGTTATTGAACTGCCGCATCACTTTCCCTTTACAATCACTATTAAAGTGAACATTACTCTTTTAAACTATCTATCCTCATATACCTTCTCCTTTTAGAAGAGCTTCCGTGACTCAGCTTTCCACACAGTCTCACCTATTATTTGTCCTACTCTCAACCGCAGACTTAACTGTTATAATTACTCTTACATGTACTCCACTAATCTGCAACCCTCTTCTTCTATTTCCCTAATTTCCTTCTGCTTCCACATCTTCAAACCCAGCCTATCTAGTCATGCAAATAAATTATCTAAATGAAAATTGACGCTAAAGGATACAAGTTTCGACTTTACTGATACGTTGGTAATAAGACTTTTTTTTTGTCATTTATATATATAAATCAGAATATTATGGAATTATTTAGTATTTGTATTAGCTTAAATAAAAAGAGAACACGCTATATATTAAAAATCAGCGTCATTTGGCGAGCTCTTTTACAAACTTTTTAGGACTACATTGATTGGTTTTAGAATTGATTACCAAAATATATTTTATTTGTACACTATGGTCTCAGTGTTGTAAGTAACTTCTTGTACTGTACAAGGTAAATCTCGTAAATAATGTGCATAATACAATCAATCTAAAAAAAAAAATTGTACATTACCAGAACTGCAAAAGAAAACTATTATTTGTAAGAGAGAGTCGCTTTTTGATAAGGGGTTTTCCATTGGACTCAAATAGTTAATTATTCTGAAACATAAAAAGCCAATGACGTAGGAAAATGCTAAAACGCCCCAAACTGTACTTGAAAATTCTTTGATATAATGTGACCACCAAAACTCCGAAGCTCTTTCTGATTTTTTGTATATCAATATACGGCTGAAAAGAAACAAATTTTTATTAATTCTCTTTGCAGTAAAATTATAAATATTTTTAAGGTGTTCAAAACATTATTATTTTAACTTTCTCCACAACCACACCACACCACACACACACAAGATCTTACAGTTCGTAGCAATTTGGTAATGGATAATCATCTGCAGAGACCTCATGTATGTCATATCCACGTCAGCAATTCCAATGTCAGCCCTTTTGTTCAGAATGTCATTTACATACCCACTCCAGGTCTTTGTCAATTTATCATAAGACCCGTAGACGTTGTCTATAGATTTAATAAATTTGTATCTAGAAAAAATGCTTAATGTTACATGTTTGTTTAAAAATTATGATAAATTTGAATATGAAGTGTGTATATATATATATATATATATATATATATATATATATATAAAATATATATATATATATATATATATATATATATATATATATATATATATATATATATATATATATATATATAATGGTTGAGCAATCATTAACATTAGAAGCATTTGTTCCTAAGAAAATAATGAAGTTTATTGTTATTCTTATACACTTAAGTAATAAAAATTATTAAAGTTTATAATAATTTTACAATGTATAAAGTAATATAGTTATGATGATTATTTGTAAAATTATTATTATTATTATTATTATTATTGTGTGTATTATTATTATTATTATTATTATTGTATTATTATTATTATTATTATTATTATTATTGTGTTGGTTTTTGTGTATTTTTTATTATTATTGTGAATTTATTGTATAGAAATTAAGCAATAGAAGAAACAATATTATTAATAGTATAATGGCCATGTGGTAACAACAATTATAATAAATAGTAATAAATAATAATAATGGTGGGGTCAGATAGGGGATCAGGTCAGGAGGTGGATTGGTGGGATGATTGAGATGAGAACTGTATTTCCAGAAGAGTGTAACATCTTTGGTCCGTGGTTAAAGTATTAACGGAGAGAATCTGTCTTTACAAATCAGAATTTCGTAAAAAATTTAAACATTTAAATTATTTTTATTATACAGAAATACGAGTTGGAGGAGCTGCAATTTTTTCGGCCACACTTTTGATATTTTTAAATAAATATTAAATACAAAATTACAAAAGAAGAAATTTGAAATATTGAATTATAGCGAATGTGAAACTGCTTTATTCGGAGTGGTCGAATCATACGAAGAAAATTTCAAAATTGTCTTCGCCACCTGCTGGCAAGAAGCTGAAAACCCTCTTCCATTATATTTTCTTTTTCCATGAATGGTGGTGATAGTTTTATTAAAAACTTAACCACCAACACCACCTTGCAGCCATGCGAGAAATGGTGATATGAATAAATAAATAATTAAATAAAACATATAATTAATTTTTTCTTTAATCTTGAATTTCAATATTCAGGTCAGTCAGGTCAGTCCTGGGATGTAATAATAATGATAAAATAATAATAATAATAATAATAATAATAATAATAATAATAATAATAATAATAATAATAATAATAATAATAATAATAATAATAATAATAATAATAATAATAATAATAATGTTTTAATTTTGTTTTGCTTTATTTGTTTTGTTTTTGTTAGTGTTTTTTGTTATCATTGTTGCATTATTTTTGGTAGTTTGTAGTAGTATTATAGTAGTAACAGTAATAGTATTACCTGAATTTGAGATGTTTTTGGAGGAACTTTAAAAATTCTTTGAATGGTCCTTCAACATTAATTGTACGTTCGGTAATCTTTGCTTCAGAACGTATCTTTTATTCTAAAGTTATATATATATATATATATATATATATATATATATGATTATGTATATATTATAACCCTATATATATATATATATATATATATATATATATATATATATATATGCTATATATATATATATATATATATATATATATATATATATATATATAATATATAAATATATATATATATATATATATATATATATATATATAGATATATATATATATATATATATATATATATATATATATATATATATATATATATATATATATATATATATATATATATATATATATGTGAGAACAAGGACAAAAGATGAACAGAGTCAAAATTCAAACTTCTGAAGTTAATAAAAAAAAAATTTAATATCAAATGGAACTCACTGGTGATTCTTAGTTTTAAATTGTAGATAATTATTTGATCAACATTAACAGAGGAAGTCTAACTTAAGCTTAAATATAGGTTATGACCTTAGAACATCAACTTCATCTAATGTGATATAGGAAGTCAATGTAAATTATATATTGCGGACTTGATTCATTTTTGGACCTGAAATATTTCTGATGTAAATGGGATGAAGAGAATAGACTAAGAAAACTCATAATTTATATTTAATTAACACAAAATAGAAACACGAATTATAACAAATTGCAAAGTGGTTTGTCTTTGTCTAAATCCTATTTCCGGAATCTTATTTTTTAGTCGGGTTGCATTCTCTGCCTGAAGCTTTTGAAATGAGCCCGAAGAGACCTCATATCAAACCTCATTAATATTATTTCCAACCACATAACAGGATGGCCACAATCAGTCTATTTCTGTTTACTAATATTTGCCATAATTCTTTGCTAAAAAAAAGTGTAGGATGTAGTTATTTTCACAACCTCGAAAGAGTTCTTGGTTTTTACTTTTAAAATAACTTTATTCGATCTTCAGGTGTAAGAACATTTCCATTAATCCAACTCGCTGACTTCAAAACCCTTGGTAATTTCGAAAGTAGAGTATCGTAAAACATAGAATTTTATGGTCGATTTTTGGACGTTTAACTGAAGATCTTGAACCAGATTTATCAAATTCGCGGCCACTTTAATGTTTCGGTTTGTATTGTATATAAATCTATATAAAGAATTTTATAAATGTGCTTTTGCCTCTTGTTGTAACTGAATGGCAAGAACTGATGCTTTTTTTAATGACCTTTGACCTCTTCTGTTTCATTCCGCAAGTACATGTAATCGTTATCTTTCTACAGGAATAATTCCAAAGAATTGTAGACATACATGTTTCAAATGACTCGCTTTTCGACGATGTGGAAACTTTGAAAGCTTCGTTTAATTAATTAAATACATTGTTTCAAATTTTGTTGAAAATTTCTTAGAAATAAAATTAAATATTGTTAACTACAGGTGAACTGTAGAATTTTCGGATTGAGTATATTTCAGCCCATATATATATATATATATATATATATAGCAGGTAATATTATTTTCATATATACATATATAGTTATATATATATATAAAGAAATATATATTATATTATATATATATATACATCAATTTATATTTATTCACTCTATATATATATATATGTGTGTATTATATATATATATATATATATATATTTATATATATATATATATATATATATATATATATATATATATATATATATATATATATATATATATATATATATATATATATATATATATATATATATATAGGTAATATTATTTTCATAAATAATTACAAAATGTCTCAATTTCAAAATTTTCCTTTGAGTTTAGGCAAAGAAAAATGAAAAAAATATAAAGTGTTTAGATATTAAAATTTCTTACGTGTGTGTGTGTGTGTGTGTGTGTGTGTAGGTGTGTGTGTGTGTGTGTATGTATGTGTAAGTGCCCGTAATGCGTTGTTTATGTGCTTTTTCTTATAATCCTTACATCAGTCGCGACGCATTTTATAAAAACTTCTGACAAATTCCTTCTCTCTCTCCAAACGTTGAAAGATTTAACTGCCGTTATAAATTTATCACGTGCTACTGATTGTTTTCTATTACTGGAATCTGAAAAAGTTCCTTCTTCATTGACAGGCCGGTCTAAATTCCAGATCCCAACCAAAGTTCTATGAAGTTCTCCGTTCTGAATCGTTTTGTAAAAATCGTAAACCTCGATGGAACTTTGGTTACTGAACAAGATAAAAGAAGCCTATATATATATATATACAAGGTTATATATATATATATATAGTATAGTTATATATATATATTGTTAGAAGAAGAGTATATATATAAATATATATATATATATATATATATATATATATATATATAGTATATATATATATATATATATATATATATATATATATATATATATTAAGTAAAAATAATAATAATAATAATAATAATACAATAATAATAATAATAATAATAATAATAATAATAATAATAATAATAATAATAATAATATTAATAATAATAATATTAATAATAATAATAATAATAATAATAATAATAATATGACACATTAATAATAATAACACACATAATAATAATAATGATAATAATAATAATAATAATAATAATTATAATAATAATACACATGAATAATCATTATAATATTACCAAATACAATAATAATAATAATAATAATAATAATAATAATAATAATAATAAAAATAATAAAAATAATAATAATAATAATAATAATAATAAAATAATAATAATAATAATAATAATAATAATAATAATAATAATAATAATAATAATAATAATAATAATAATAATAATAATAATAATAATAATAATAATAATAATAATAATAATAATAATAATAATAAAAGAAATTATTGAATGATAATTTTAAATCATTTTACTAAATTAAATAATTAATTGCAAATTAATTCCACTCCATGTTATTAAATAAAACTCAAAAACATGATAAAATTTAAATTAATAAATAATTAATCAAAGAAATGAATTTTAATATATAATTAAAAATTAAAACAATTAATTTTTTATTCTTTTCCTTTATTTTCAATAAAAAAAAATTTTTTTTTTCATGAATATTAATTTTTATTCAAATCTGTTACTTTGGATTCAAATTTTAGGGTTGGCCAAGCACCGCACCGCACCACACCGCCCCACCGCCTCACCGCCCCACCGCCGCACAGCACCGCACCACACCGCCTCTATGTTTTAATGCTCACAGCTCTTCGCACCGCACCGGGGACACCGGAATTGTGTTCCACACCGGTCAACCCTAGATTCAATGATGTGAGTACTTAATGCTTCAAATTAATATATAATTACATATTTTTTACTTTTAAAATTTGCTTATATTTACTTACATAATTATCTGCTCTAAGAGATAAAAATTTTGCAAATTCTTCCATGGAACGATTTTCATTTATTATAAGCCAAAATAGTCGCTGATTACGTGGAACTTCGAATACCTATATATATATATAGTATATATATAGCATATATATGCTGGTTGTTGCTATATAGTATAGTATATATATATATATGTTGTTGCTAAGGTTATATATTAAAGATAGAACATAATATATATATATATATATATATATATATATATAAAGGCTGTAGCAAGGGGAGGTTGAGGGGGTCTGTACCACCCCCGAAATTATTTAAACTATGAAAAAAAAATTATGGTTTGAGTCTCTTAATTTTAATTTTTATGATTAATAAAACTTCCTTTTAATTTATAAGAATAATAAAAATAATATTTTAAATGCAAATTATGAGTATATATTAACAGAAATGACGAAAACAATTTTGTGGTTGATGAAGAATTTTTAGGTTTAGTGACTGTTGAAAGAACAAAATGAGAATTTCTAGAGGAGGCAGTACGACGAAGGTTGAATCCAAATAGTGGATTTCTGGTTGGAAAGCAATTTGATGGTGCAAAAATTTATGAAGAAAAGTTTTAAAAGTGTTCAATCTTCTAAAACATTCATTGACATTGTATATTCATTTCTGCTCACATTCATTTGAAATACAACACATTAAAAGGCTTTCGATATAAACTTTAGCACAAAGTTTTAATTTCATCCGTTCAAGTCGTTCTATGGCTGCTATTGTAGATAGCCACCATTTATTCTTTAAATCTATCTAGAGTTGTGTTCCTTAGAATTCTGTTCTATTCCCTACTCTTTTTTTTTTAACATTTAGCATCTATAATCTATCTGTAACTGTGTTTTCTCTCCACTCTTAGGATGATCACTCCAACACTCATCATTACTCCTTCCAATTTGAATGACTACTCATTCAAGAATAAATAAATAATGCTAGGAGGGTAGCCTTGAAGCAACAAATCTCTGACCTTCCTCGTACCTGGCTATAGTTATGTTAAATAAAACATAGTTGTTTTTAATGCCGCAATAACTCAGCTTCTTCATCTATCTACTTGACATAATCTTCCAAACAACTATAATATCTCTTTGAAAACACAACTCATTCTTTCTCGTGATCTTTCCTTAAAGAATCACATTTTGTTCTATCTAGCAAGTTTCTAGGAAATTGGTTGTTTCAAGGATCCTTCGAAACTTCTTCTTACCGCCCCAGTTGCTAGCTCTGCTTAGGGGTGCTGCTCGTCCTTGTATTGAGTACGAATCACATATCTGGGGTGGCTCCACACATAATGCTCTACATAATGCTAGGGTATAGTCTAGGTAGGGCTTGTCAACTCCTTAACTCTCCTACTCTCACTAACTCACTAACTCTCTCCAATCTTTCTAGCCGCCGAACTGTTCCAACACTCTCCTTATTCTATTGATATTACAATTTATTGAATTTACATTAATCTTTTGAATTTAACAGTAATATACCTCCTCCTTTGAGGAGAGTTCCTTAGACTCGTATTTCAGACAGTCTCACCCTTTCTCCGTCCAACTTTCTGACCTTGACTTAACTGCTATGCTCAATCTTGCATGTACCTCACAGGTAAAGTCTGGAACACACTCCATTTATACATTTTCCACCTAAATTTGACTTTTGCACAATTTCAAGCACTGCGTATCGGAGTCAGGTTTTAATTTTGTCCTGGTTTTTAATTTCTTAAAAACTCTGATGTAACTTGGTAAGTTTCTAGCCTTTACCCACTGAGATATATATAGCAAGAAGAAAGGGGAGTATATATATATATATATATACAGCAGCATATATATATATATATATACAGCAGCACAAGTATATATAATATATATATGTTAAGGTATGTTGTTGTTACAGTAACAGTATATATAAGTTATATGTTATATATATAAGAAAGTATATATATATAGTTAGCAAGAGTATATATATATATATATATATAGCAGTTATATATATATATATATATATTATATATATATATATATATAAATATATATATATATATATATATATAAAGTATATAGTTGGCGAAAAAGGTTATATATATATTTATATATATATATATATATATATAAGGGAATATATATAGCAGCAGCAGTTATATATATATGTTGGTATATAAGTATATATGTTATATAAGAATATAAGATATAGTTGTTATATGATATATTATTATATATATATATAGGGCAAAATAATTTATTCCATTGCTATTAACACAATGATTTTAAATCGGCAATTTGAAATTATGAAAAAATATAAATGCTATATGTGTGGTGTTAATACATAATATATAAAAAGTTTGGGAAAATAGACCATTAAGAATTATTCTCTCTCAAATATATAACTTTATAACTAATCCCTAAAAATGTTTATTTTCTTTAACACCTTAATACCAGTTCTAATCCTAAAAGAAAAATAATTAAAGTTATTAGTTTTTAATTATCGTTTCGTATTTTGATGTTATAAATTTGTTTTTAAAAATTGATTAGTAATGTTTATTTCATTTATTTCCATATATAAATATTTAACCTTCCATTTAGAGCACTTTTTTTATAATTTTTTTACTCGAAAAATCAAAATAACAAAAGGCCATAAAAAAACCAAAAAAATTTTTTTTACTTGGTTTAAACCTAAAAAACCATGTTGGTTTAAACCAAGAGAACCATGTTGGTTTAAAGAAAGAGAGAGAAGAGCAGAGCAGGTATATATATATATATATATATATATATATATAGTATATATATAACTATATATATATATATACTATCTTATATATATATATATATAGCTTACATAATTTAGATATTCTAAATCTCTGTATTCTAGAAGAGGAGCAAGAATTAAATTTCGATTTAAAATTATTTCTTTTGAAACAGATTTGTTCTCTTCGAAAGAGTTTTCTTCGTAGCAATTACCAAGGTTGCTTTCAGGAATTGTTGGGAATTTGAGAATCGACGCGAAAATGTTAGAATCCGTTTCTAAAAGGTAGAATAAATCTGTGGCAAATTTATTCCATTTTTCGGCTTTGGATGTGTTTGACAAGCCTATAAATAATAATAATAATAATAATAATAATAATAATAATAATAATAATAATAATAATAATAATAATAATAATAATAATAATAATAATAATAATAATAA
>JABUQX010140147.1:17500-33597 GCA_015478945.1 Trachelipus rathkii
TATGAATATTTATTTATTTATAGAATATATGCTTTATATATATATATATTATATAAATATATATATATGCATATTATTATTACATATATACGATATATAGATATATATATAGTATATATATATATATATAGCATATATATAGAGATGTATAGATAAATATATGTTATCAAATTAAGATCAATATATATAGCAGTATATATATATATATATATATATATATATATATTTATATTTCGCGATAGGCGCATGTTTGCAACATGCGTCAATTCAAATCCCGGCTGAGACATTTTCTTTACTTTCCCTGTAATGTGTATGTGTGTGTATTGTGTGTGTATGTATATGTGTGTGTGTGTATGTGTGTGTGTATATATATATATATATATATATATATATATATATATATGTATGTGTGTGTGTGTAGCTGTGTGTGTGTAGGTGTGAATTTGTGTGTAGGTGTGTGTATTTGTAGTGGAGATGTTGCTTAAGTTATCTTTCATCTGGTTTCTCCACTTCAAAGGTATCAGTTGTAAACCATATTTTGTTGATGTTTTTCGATAGTCTTTCGTAATGATTCGTTTACGTTGAAAGATCTAAAGTCACAGCTACTAACTTAGTCGCTTTAGCTGCCGAAATCGCCTCTTACACCTTTTAGAAAGCTATGTTTTGCGCCTTCGCGATTTTATCCAGACTAAGAACCAATAATGAATAAAATTGTTGGAACCCTTTTTAAACATATTTATTGGGAGAATAGTTAAAACAACTTTTCCTATTGGATTTTTTTTTAATTATTAAAAATTGCATCTTAATATTTTCAAAACTTTTGTTACAAATCATAATTATGGAATTAAGTTTTTAAAATAAAAATTATATACAAATTGTTTCACTTCGCCACACTTGAAATAATTAGCAAGATCAAAATTATATATATACCTAAACTTGGTTGCAGTTCAAGTCTGTGGAAATATCCACTAAACAAAATTGGCGGGAAAATGACGACATAATATATAAGCATATTAAATCGAATAAAATAAAAGATTTTAAGATATTGATATAAAATATTTACAGATAATATATATATATATATATATATATATAGCGTTATATATATATATATATATAGCATAGTTAGTGTTATATATATATATATATATATATATATAGTATATATATATATATATAAATATGTATATAGAATATATATATATATATATATATATATATATATATATATATATATATATATATATATATATATATATATATATATATATATATATATATATACAGATATATATATATATATATATATATATATATAATCGGTAGTATGCATAACCCGCAACTAAATATGTACGTTAAAATTTTTATTCCAAAATAATTCTTATATAAAACTAATAAAAAGAAAATCTAATTACAAATAATAATATTTCTAGATAAAAGCAATAAGATGTTATAACCTAAGTTAAAAGAAAAATATTAATAAACCTAATTGAAATTCACGAGCTTTCTTTGTCGTAACTTGACATCCTTATTAAAGTGAATTGAAAAAAACAAAAGCAGCAGAAAAAGTGAAACCAAATACTAAAGAAAAACACAAATCTTGTAACACGTCGAAAATCAGACAGATGTAGTTAAAAATGCCTTTTTAAATGAATAAATGTCTTTTAATATATTAATTATTTGTTAAAGAATCTAAACAAAAAGTTCCCTTGCTAACATTCATATTTTCGGTATTCATATTTTCGGTAAATGATTCTAATAATTTAATTAAATGTCTAATGTCTTTAATTAAAATAATTAGAGGAAATTCATTTATTTTAATAATATGATCTTCCGTTCTTCTATTATTTGTTGGGGGTCTAATTCTGTATTTTAAGACTACAAGAATGTTGATATTTTCGTCTATTCAAGTCTGTTGTCTATCCTACATATATTTTGCTGCAGTTCCTATATTATATTTTACAAACCCCCATATTCTCATTTTTCTCTCTCAATACCGGTTTTAGAATTTTTTTCAATAGTACAAGAAACAGATTGGACCAGATCTGTTCCAGAAATATATATATATATTATAATATATTATGATATATTATATATATATAGCGCATGTTATATATAAAAATAAAAATATATATATTATATATTGATATATATAAAGTATATATATATATATATATATATATATATATTATATATTTCTGTGCATTATTGTTATATTTATATATTATAGCATATATATTATATATTATTAGCATATATATATATATATAAGTTACATAAAAGCAAATATATATATATATTATTGTTATGTTATATATATATATTGTTGTTACATACATATATATATATATATTAATATTATGAGTATATATACATATATAAATATATATATATATATGCTATATATTATACATATATATAGTTGAAGAAGAATATATATGTTGCTATATTATGTTGTTGTTAGTATATATGAAGATATATATATATATACAGCATATACAGAGCAGCGTAAATATATATTATATATATATATACATATTATTGTTATTATTATTATTGTTATATATATATATATATATATATTATATTATTATTATTACATATATTATTATCATTATTACTATTACTATATTATTTATATAGTATATATAGATATATATTATATTATTGTTATATATATTATTATTATTGTTATATATATATTATGAAAGATGTTATATATTTATGTATATATATTATATATATATATATAGTTGAGTTATATATATATATGTTATTAATATTATTACATATATTATATATATATTATTGTTGCTACAGATATATATATATTATATATATTATTATTATATTATTATATATATATATGTATATATATATATACATTATGTTTACACATATTGTTATTATTGAGCATAGTATATATTGTTACATATATATATTATTATATACAGTTATGAGTTATACAGTTATTATTATGTTGGCTATATATAGCTGTATAAAAAGCAGTTATATATATATAAATAGCATATATATATATTGTTGTTACATATTGTTGTTATATGTTGCTATGTTAGATATAAAGAATATATATTATATATATGTTATTATTATATATATATATATTATATATATATTATTTCATATATATATATATATATATATATATATATATATATATATATATACATATATATATATATATATATATATATATATATATATAATATATATATATATATATTTATATATATATATATATATATATATATATATATATGTTATATAAATAAAGCATCCCGAAGAGTTCAGCTATGTAACTAGAAACTATAACATTCACAGGATAATAAACCACATTGTTGATGTCTGAGGCAGTAATTTCATCGAAGAAACTTAAAACACCTTAAATATTAGTAAAATCTTAGACCTGGCAGTGCTGTACGCTCTGATTGGACCTTGAAAAACCCGTATTAGTTCTTTGAGAATAAAGTTGCCAAATACCACTTTCTTTTTGAGAAAATGCTATTTTTCTTTTTATATCCTTTATAGGGGGTTCGAGGTAGATGATGTCATCCCCTGTCGTCCCCGGTAGGCCGAGAAACCCCGCCTCTATCCATCGTTCTTGTTTACCCGTGGGTATTCTTTAAGTTTTTTTTTTTTTTTTTAAATCAACATTTGGCACCTTTGCGTGCTCAGTCGGAGTAAGGGGCATCTTCGATTTTTCAAAAAAAGTTTCTTCAACATTTTTAACAATTTTACTTTTTAAAAAGCGTTATTTTTTTTTTAATTTGGTTAAAGTTGCCTTCTGATTAAAAAATGAAATTTATTTTCGTATATATTGTTGTGGAACACTAGTTACATGCCTTGCCTCTTCGGGATGCGATCCATATATATAAGAGTAGTATATATATATATATATATATATATATATATATATATATTAAGTAGTATATATATATATATATATATATATATATATATGCCAGATATATAAATATATATATATATATATATATATATATATATATAAGCGCAGTCAAATATATATCTTGTCTCTGTTTCTATTTCGTCTCTTTTTGTGTCAGAGTTCTTTAACCCTTAATAGGCAACGTGGGGTCTTTAAAGACCCCAGCAATATCCCTTTCCCCAAAATCCATCTGTTGAAAAGGAGAACTCGTAGTTTGATGTTTGATATTTCTGTCTCATTTTTCAGTGAGCTCTAAGCTCTTGACGTGGAAGGAGGCTTGTTGCTCTATGTCCAATAGTTTTTGCGTAATGGAGAATTTGGGGGCCGGGCGGACCCCACGTTACCTATTATGTTCTTAGTTTTTATTGCACTTATAAAAAGTGTAAGATGGTTTCATTTGTGTTTTTAGTGTAAATAGTGTACTATAGTGTAGTGTGTGTGTTTTTAGTGTAAATAGTGTACTATAATAGTGTAGTGTGTGTTTTTTTATGTAATAGCCATAGTGCAGAGAGAGAGAGAGAGAGAGAGAGAGAGAGAGAGAGAGAGAGAGAGAGAGAGAGAGAGAGAGAGAGAGAGAGAGAGAGAGAGAGAGAGGAGTTGGTTATATATGCGATCTCGGAGTTATACTGCGACCTCAGCAGTTTTGATGTTTTAGGGTAATATATATATATATATATATATATATATATATATTATATATATATATATATACCTCCTTATATAAGTATATATATATATATATATATTGTTATATATGTTATATATATGTTAGCAGCATATATATTTATATATATATATGAAAATATATATATATATATATATATATATATATATATATATATATATATATATATATATATTCCTCCTTGTATTCAACAGAATTTCAGGTTCAAAAAACTATTTTCAGATTTTACGAAACAATGGCTAGTAAAAAAATTTTGAGTACTAATGATATAATATTTGAATTAGACTCAGATGCAGATATTATAGAGAGAGATGATTTAGACTCTGTTTGTGATGAAATTGAAGATCATCTTGAAATTGAATCCATATATGATGAAGAGCTGCTTGCATGAAAAGTACCAACCATCGCTTGAAGAGGAGGTAGAGACAGAGGTTGAAATTCCAGTTATGGAGGCGTCTACATCTGACCAACCTGCAGCTGCAGCACCGAGTAAGAAGAAGAGGTTTACATCTGAGGATCTAAACCCTGAAGACGCTATCCATAAACTGGATTGTAGAAACTATAAAGCAAAGAACGATCATATCTGGAATCCCAAAAAACCGGTTGTAGGAGAAAGAAGAAGTTTACAGTTGACTTCTGTCCAACATTCCTCTAAACCTTCTCCTCTTGCTGAAAAGTTTAATTCCTATTTAGAATTATTCGGGCTCTTTTTGATGATTCGTTTGTCTCGAAAATTGTTATGTACACTAACAAGTACATGGAGAATTTGCAGCAAAAATATAAAACTAAAAATGCAACAATAGCAAAAACAACAGTTGTAGAGATGAAAGCACTTATAGGAGTACTAATTTTCAGTGGTGTGAAGAAAGATAATCACGTCACTACTGGAGAAATGTGGAACGTACGGTATGGCTGTGGGATTTACGGAACAGCAATGACCGAGATAAGATTTTGTTTTTTTGCTTCGGTCACTCCGATTTGATGACCTCGATACTAGAGCTGAAAGAAGAGAGAACGATAAATTTGCTCCAATACGGGAGCTTTGGAACGACTTTGTTAACAAATGCAAAGATAACTACAGCCCAGGAAAATATATCACTGTCGATGAACAGTTATTAGGGTTTCGAGGAAGGTGTCCCTTCAAGCAGTATATAGCCAACAAACCCGCAAAATATGGAGTGAAAATACTGATGGCTTGCGACGCAAAAACACATTATATGGTCAACGCTCTCCCGTATCTTGGAAAGCACACGATTTTCTTTTACGTTTATAATACGTTAGTAATTTTAGTAATTTACTACTTCATTATCTATCGATTGATGTATCTTTTTAAGTTTATCTACTAATAAACCCTTAAAAACGTCGTCTGGCAAACATATAAAGTTCATTTTTTTATTTCGCCAAGATTTAAGGGGTCTCAAGTGCCCTTTCTTCCCCCCTACCTACGCCCATGTAGGTGCTTTAAAAACTATTCTTGAAGCGTCTTTATTTGGGGACGTGGATGGCTTAGTGGATAAAGCGCCGGTTACTGTTAACTCAGTCAACGCAGAGTTCCAGTAAGAATTTAGTTATAAAATCTTTCAGACTCATTCATTTTAAAATGAATTCATATATATATATATAGTATATATATATATATATATATATCTGCATATATTAAGATTTGTTGCACCAGTCAAATACTATATTGCATATATCAGATCTATGAATATTCTATATATACTATTATGCAAATGAATAAGTCACAGGGAGATTTTACCTCCATCAGCGGGATTCGAACCTGGACCCGCGTCGTGGAGTTAATATATATATATATATATATATATATATATTGTTATATATATATATATATATATATATATATATATATATATATATATATATATATATATATATATATATATATATATATATATAAGATTCAATTTATACTATTATGCAGATAAGTAATTAGCATAAACATGACGAGAACAAAAGCTGCACGAAAAAATCTTTCATTTTACTTATCTGTGGAGACATTTTTACCCCGGAAATTAAAAAAATAAAAAATAACGTATTTTTAAAAAATTAAAATTGTTAAAATTACTCCCGAATATGCACGGAAAGTTGCCAAATGTTGAATTTTTTTTTTTTTAAACGGACGAATATCCACAACGAGTAAACAAGAACGATAGATAGAGTCGGGGTTTCTCGGCCTACCGGGGAGACCCTCGTCCTTCCTCTGTCCCTCCGTAAGCTCGAACCCCCTAAGAAAATATAAATTACAGCTGACAGCGCCTCAACACCAGATAGTGGCCAGAGTTCACCTCCGAATGGACTGCCAGCTTCAAGGTCATCATCAGGGTCAACTCCAATTCACGAGGAAGATATTGGTAAATTTTTTAAGGAATTATTAATAAATATTAGAATAAAATAATTTTTTTTTAAGTTTCCTCGATGAAATTACTTCCTGAAATCAAAAATGTTATTTATTTTCTTGTAGCTTATATAGTTTTCTAGTTACATGCCCGAACTCTTCGGATGTTGGCCATATATATATATATATATATATAATAGTCAATATTCACTTGTGCACCATATATATATATATATATATATATATATGTTAGAAAGAGCATATGAGCAGCAGGTTATAAAGGAAAGGTTATGCTCCCTGATATATATATATATATATAATATATATATATTTATATGGCAAAATTTGCTAAGTTGGTGGCTTCTTTTGAGAGCAAGTCCCCATATAAGATAATGGTGGAGTTTATAAATCCATATTTTGAACGATGTATTTATTTAGCATGAAGGTAATAAAAGTTACCCGTTTCTGAGATACTCTTTCTCTCTCTCGTCTGAAATTCTTGATAAGTCTCGTGTGCTTAGCCGATGTTTTACTTCTTTTTTGGCGGGGTTTCGTTCTTGAGTTTTGCGTCTCGGATTGTTTTGCTTCTCGATTGTTTAGTCGGCTCTCTGCCTCCCCAGCTGAGATTAGAATTTCTTGAGACTTAATTTCTGGCAATTGAATTTCGGAGTGAAGTGGTAAGTCTGAATTCGTGAGTTTAGTGATTAAGTGAGTATCTCGAGAAGGCGAGTTTATATATTATTTCATTTCGACTTATGCTAAAATTTTCCTTGCGCAAACTTTAGCATAAGTTCGAACATAAATTTAATTTTTTTTTACAAATAATTATAGTAGAGTATTACATTACTTCCCACGCTAAACACGGAGTGAGAAAGTATGTAACAATAGTTATACAAGATATAAAAGCTAATTATCATTCAAATGTAAGCATATTTGAGTGCATTCGTAAAATGTGCGCAAACATACAAAACATTTCAATAAGGTAAAAAGGATAATAAATAAAATACATAAAGTAAAAGTACTTTCAAATGCAAGCATATCTAGTTATATTCGAAGACATAAGTACACATACAAACTTTTGAATGCACAAATAGTATAAAGAGTATTCAAATTCAAGCATATCTGGTTATATCCGAAGATCTAAACATACATACAAATATTTGAAAATGATGAAAGGAAACGGTGAAAATGAGTGGTGCGGGGTGAAATGTGTGTGTGCTGGTGTGGAATTATGTGGTACAGAGCTATGGTAGACTTTGTGAGTGTGAGTACTAGAATTCTAATGGTTAAATTTAAGTTTAAAAAAGTCAAGGTATGTGTGGTTGTGACGTATGGTCAATCTGAGGGAAATGTTGAAGAGAGCACGATTCTCTAGGATAATCTGAATGATGTTTTGGATGGGGTGAGTAGGAGCTTCAGATTGATTGTGTTGTGGGACCTAAATGGTTGGATAGGTGATCAGAAAAGAGATGGTTTAACAGGTGGTTTTGGGGTGTTAGGAGAAAATGAGGATGATAGAAAGGTGATTGATTTCTGTAAGGAGAGAGGTATGTGTGTAAGTAATACTTTCTTTAAACACAAAAGTATCCATAAGTATACTAGAGTTGGTAGGTAGAGATGGTATCGAAGTGAAAAGTATGATTGATTTTGTGTTGGTGAAGTTGGAGATGTTGAAGTATGTGTTGGATGCTAAATCAGTGAGGGGATTAGGAATGGGATTATTACCTTCATGTTAAATAAATACATCGTTCAAAATATGGATTTTTAAACTCCATCATTATCTTATATTGGGACTTGCTCTCAAAAAAAGCCACCAACTTAACAAATTTTGCCCTGGCTCCTTCGGAACTACTACTCACTACCCCAGTTGCTATCTTTGCATTAGGATGCTACTCTCCCTTGTATATAGTATGAATCACATATCTGTGGTGGTTCTAAACATATTGCTCTCCTTGATAAAGTGTAGTGTAGGTTGTGCTTGTCGACTCTTAACTCTCTCTATTCTTTCTAGCCGCTCAACTGTTGCAACACTCTTCTTATTCTGTTGATATTACAATTTATTGAATTTTCATTACTCATTTGAAGTTTCCAGTCATGTACCTCCCTCTTTCAGGAGAATTCCTGCGACTCGTGTTTCAGACACCCTCCTTCTTTCTCTCCCTCTAACTCTCTGATCCAGACTTTACTGCTTTGCTCAATGTTACATGTACTGCACTGGTAAAGTCTGAAGTACACTCCATTTATCTTTTTTTTCTAACCTCCTTGTTTTTTTTTTTTTTTTGTTATAAATAAGTTAAACTCGATTTTGTTTTATAAGTAATGGACAATCTGTAATAGTTTTGTCGACTTTTGTTACAGTTTACAGGTAAGTTATAGTATATATATATATATATATATATAGCTAGCAGCAGCAGCAGTTGGTGCTGTATATATATAGTATATATATATATGGCAGAGATGAGGCAGAGTATATATATATATATGTTATTTATATATATGTATATAGCGCTATGCTATGCTGTTATAAGTTATATGAGCAGTTATACATATATATATAGTTATTATTATTATTATATATACATACATACATATTTATATATATAAGAAGTATATATATATATATATATATATATATATACATATATTATTATTATTATATTATATTATATGAGTTATATATATATATATATATATATTATACATATATATGTTTCCACCGTATCACCAAGTTTTTTATCGGCCTATATATATATTATTGTTACATATATATATATATACATATGCTAATGTTGGTTACGCTATTATGAAGTTATAGTATACTATATATATATTGTTACAGCTGAATGTTGTTACTGGTTGTTATACAGTTGTTATTACTATTGCTGGCTATTATTACATACATATATAGTATATATTTAAGATATATATGAGTTACAGCATATACAGCAGCTGTTATTATTATATTATATTGTTATTATATATAAGTTATTATTATTATTATATTATATATATATATATATATATATATATATATATATCATTATATTATTATTACATATACATATTATTGTTATTATATATATAATATTACATATATTATTATTATAGTTATATAGTTATTATTATATATATAAAACATTATATATATAGAAAGAAGAAAGATATATATATTATTATTACATATATATATATATGCTATATATATTATTATTATATATTACATATATTAATATATATTGATATAAAGATATATATATATATATTGTTACATATATATTATTAGTTATAAGTTATAACATATATTATTATATTGTTATTATATATATATATGATATATATATTATATATATATTGCTGGCTGTTGTTGGAGTTGAAGATTATTGTTGCTGGCTGGTTGTTGGCACTATGAAGGCTAGCATATTACATATACATATTAGTTGGCTGGTTGGTATGGGGTCGAGTTGCTGTTAGCTGGTTGTTGTTGCTGGTTATTATTGCTATTACTGCTGGTTAGCTAGTTATTGCTGGTTATTATATTGTTGGTTATATTATTGTTGGTTGAAGGTTACTGGTTGTTACATATATATATATACTGTTGTTACATGATATATTACATATTACATATTATATTATTATTATTCATTACATATTATTATTATATTATTACATTACATTATTATTGCTACATACATTATGTTATTATTACATACATACATTGGTTGTTGTTATTGGCTACAGCAAGAAGAAGGTTGGCTACAAGCTATTACATTGTTATTACAGCTGGTAGCTATCCACTACATATATATATATATATATAGCAGCAGAGCAGGAAAGATATATATATTATATATATTATATATTAAAGAAGAATATATATATATATATATATATATATATTAGAAAGAAAGAAGAAAGCATATATAGTTGAAGCATATATAAAGCATATATATATGTTGGCTATTGCTATTGCTATATTTCATATATGTTATACATATATATATATTAAGTTGTTGCTACATATATATATATTTATTATTATATATATATATATATACATATATATATATAGAAGAGCAGTATATATATATATTTTTATATATATTTTTGTTATTTACATCTTTTTATATATATTTATATATATATATTATATTATGTTATATATATATATATATATCCACCAATGGAAAAGGCCAGTCTGATTATACAATTCCCACATTTCCACCCTTTTACCTTTACTTTTTAATTTTTACTTTTTAATTTTTTATACTTTTACATTTTACTTTTACATTTTACTCTTCACTTTTTTACTTTTTTACCTCTTTTAACATTTTCCATTTTACATTTTACATTTTACATTTTACATTTTATATTTTACTTTTTACTTTTTACTTTCTACACTTCACATTTTACATTTTACTTTTTAACTTTTTACTTTTTACTTTTTACATTTTACATTTTACATTTTACATTTTACATTTTACATTTAACATTTAACATTTAACATTTTACTTTTTACTTTTTACATTTTACTTTTTACTTTTTACTTTTTACTTTTTACTTTTTACTTTTTACATTTTACTTTTTACATTTTACTTTCTACTTTTTACTTTTTACTTTTTATATCTTACATTTTACATTTTACATTTCACATTTTACATTTTATATTTTACTTTTTACTTTTTACTTTCTACACTTCACATTTTACATTTTACTTTTAACTTTTTACTTTTTACTTTTTACTTTTTACTTTTTACATTTTACATTTTACATTTTACATTTTACATTTTACATTTTACATTTTACATTTAACATTTAACATTTAACATTTAACATTTTACTTTTTACTTTTTACTTTTACATTTTACTTTTTACATTTTACTTTTTACTTTTTACTTTTTACTTTTTACATTTTACACTTTTTACTTTTTACATCTAACATTTTACATTTTACATTTTACATTTTACATTTTACATTTTACATTTTACATTTTACATTTACCTATTTACTTTTTACTTTTTACATTTTACTTTTTACACTTCACATTTTACATTTAACATTTTATATTTTACATTTTACTTTTTACTTTTTACTTTTTACTTTTACTTTTTACACTTCACATTTTCCATTTTACTTTTTACATTTTACTTTTTACTTTTTACTTTTTACTTTTTACACTTTACATTTTACATTTAACATTTTATATTTTACATTTTACATTTTATTTTAACATTTTACATTTTACATTTAACATTTAACATTTTACTTTTTACTTTTTACTTTTTACATTTTTGTTTCGGGGGCATATATTCCATTCACTATCCCTTGAACTAAAACCGATAAATTTTGATTTATCAGAAATTATCGTTGCCTTCACATCCTGAAACTCTTGTTTCTGCACTGTTAAAGTCTGGAGCACACTCCATTTATCTTTTTTTTCTAACTTCCTTGTTTGTTTGTTTTTGTTTTTTTTTTTTTTTTTGTTTTTTTTGCATAAGTTCAAGCGCTGCGTATCGGGACGGACATGTAAGGCTTAAATTAGACCCTGGTTTCCAATTTTGTCAAAAACCCGATGAATTTGGTATCTGGCCTTTCCAATATATATATATATATATATATATATATATATATATATATATATATATATATATATATATATATATATATATATATATATATATATAGCATATAGTTATATATATATATAGTTATAGCAGTTATATATATATATATATATATATATATAGCAGTTATGTTATATATAATATGTTATATGTGTATATTTATATATATATATTAGATATATATATAGCAGTTATATATATATATATATATATATATATATATATATATATATATATATATATATATATATATATATATATATAATATAAAATATATATATATATATATATATATATATAATATATATATATATATATATATATATATATATATATATATATATCCGCCAATGGGAAAAGGCCAGATTACAATTTACATTTTTCTTTTTACTCTTTACTTTTTACTTGTTTTTTACTTTTTACTTTTTTAATTTTTTTAATAGCTTCTAACTTTATTTTCCATTTAACATTTTTACATTTTACTTTTTTACTTTTTAATTCTTACATCTTTACATTTATGTTGGATCTCTTCAATATTTTACATTTTATATTTTTTACCTTGATGCAATGGCGTCACTGGAATATTTACATTTTACTTTTTAATATTTTACTTTTTACTTTTACTTTTTAATTTTTTAAACTTTTTACGGCATTACTTTTTTACTTTTACATTTTTGTTTCCTTTAATATTTTTACTTTTTACTTTTTACTTTTTACATTTAACATTTAAGATTTTACATTTTACTTTTTACTTTTTACTTTTTACATCTTACATTTTACATTTTACATTTTACATTTTACATTTTACTTTTTACTTTTTACTTTTTACATTTTACATTTTACTTTTACACTTTTTACTTTTTACTTTTTACACTTCACATTTTACATTTAACATTTTATAATTTACATTTTACATTTTATTTTTAACATTTTACATTTTACATTTTACATTTAACTTAATTTTTACTTTTTACTTTTTACTTTTTACACTTCACATTTTACATTTATCATTTTACATTTAACATTTTACTTTTTTACATTTTACATTTTACATTTTACATTTAACATTTAACATTTTAATTTTTACTTTTTACTTTTTACTTTTTACTTTTTACATTTTGTTTTTCCATTCACTATCCCTTGAACTAAAACCGATAAATTTTGGTTTATCAGAAATTATCGTTGCCTTCACATCCTGAAACTCTTGTTTCTACACATTTTATCCCTAAATAACAAAAAAAATAAGCACTTCCAGACCTTAAAACTTTTCCTCGTAGAAAATGCAACAATCTTCCTGGTTGACATTTTGCAATTATAAAAGGTCAACCCCAACTTTGCGTCTTCTACTCTCTCCATCCTCTTGTATGAATGTCGGTAATACTGCTAATGCCGAACTGTTTGCTCATACCTTTCCCTCTAATTTCATTCTAGACGGTTCCAGAACTATTTCTCCTCTCTTTCTCCTTTCAACTCATTAAAATGTTATTTTTGCACTCTCTAAGCTTAACACTAAGAAAGCGGAGGGTGCTCAAATTATTCCTCCAGTAGTCCTCAAAACTTGTGCTTCTGACCTTGCACCCTGCCTTCCTTTTGGAAGTGTGCATTTACCCCGCAGGTGCTGAAAAAGTAGGATCCTAGTCAACAATCCAACAACCGTGCTATCGCTTTAACCTCTGTTCTTCCTAATGTTTTCGGATCTATTCTTAACGAGAATATTTAGAAACATTTTATATCTTCTAATCTTATCTCTGATTGCTGGTATGGCTTCTGTAAGGATCGCTCAACTTATTATCTACTTTCCTTTATCTCCGACTCTTGATCCCCTGCTCTAAGGCATTTCGGTGAACCTTTTCTTTGGCGATAGACATATCAATAGCTTTCCATAAACTCTGGCACAAATCTTTAATTTCTTCCATTTCAGTCGTACTATGGCTGCATTTGTAGACAGAATACATTTATCCTACAAATCTATCCATAATGGAGTTCCTCAGAATTATATTCTATCCAAATCTTTTTTTCTATTTTGCTTCAATGATATATATATGTTACTGTGTCTGCTCTCCACTTCTAGTCTGATAGCTCCAACACTCATCATTACACCTACACCTTACAATTTCAAAGATCACTCATTCAGCAGAAAATCAATGATGCTAGAATGGTAGCCTTGAAGCAAGAAACCTCTAATCTTTCTCCTACCTATAGTTGTGTTGAAGAAAACATGGTTGTTTTCAATGTCTCAATACATCGGCTTGTAAATACTCTCCAAACACAATGTCCCTTTGAAAACACAACTATAATCTTCTTCTCTTCTTAATTTTATTAATATTTTCTTTTTTCGCGATCTTTCTTAGAATGATCACATTTTGTTTTTACTAATAAATTTTTTGCCCTGGCTCCTTCGGAACTACTACTCACTACCCCAGTTGCTATCTTTGCATTAGGATGCTACTCTCCCTTGTATATAGTATGAATCACATATCTGTGGTGGTTCTAAACATATTGCTCTCCTTGATAAAGTGTAGTGTAGGTTGTGCTTGTCGACTCTTAACTCTCTCTATTCTTTCTAGCCGCTCAACTGTTGCAACACTTTTCTTATTCTGTTGATATTACAATTTATTGAATTTTCATTACTCATTTGAAGTTTCCAGTCATGTACCTCCCTCTTTCAGGAGAATTCCTGCGACTCGTGTTTCAGACACCCTCCTTCTTTCTCTCCCTCTAACTCTCTGATCCAGACTTTACTGCTTTGCTCAATGTTACATGTACTGCACTGGTAAAGTCTGAAGTACACTCCATTTATCTTTTTTTTCTAACCTCCTTGTTTTTTTTTTTTGCATAATTTCATGCGCTGCGTATAGGGACATGTAAGGTTTAAATTAGACCCTGGTTTCCAATTTTGTCAAAAACCCGATGTAAATTTTTTATCTTATATATATATATATATATATATATATATATATATATATATATATATATATTATATATATATATATATATATATATATATATATATATATATATATATATATATATATATATATATATATATATATATATATATATATATATATATATATATATATATATATATATATATAGAGCAGCATAATATAAGTAGTATATATATATATGAAGAGCACACAGGTGTATATAGCAGGTATATATATATATATATGTTGTTACAGCAGCATAGTATATAGTTATATATAAGGCAGCAGCAAATATATGTAATATATAATATATATATATATATAGTATATATAAGTATATATATATAGTAAGAGTTAATATATATATATGTTATGTTAAAGTTATATATATATATATAAAGTATATATAATATATATATATATATATAAGAGCAGTGCTAGTAGTATAAATATATATATATATATATATATATATATATATATATATATAAGTTATATATATATATAGTATATATATATATATATATATATATATAT
>JABUQX010140148.1:0-30000 GCA_015478945.1 Trachelipus rathkii
CGGTTTTACGGGGGAAGCACAGGAGGCCGGGCCTCCTCTAAAAAAAATAAAAGAAACTAATGTAATAAAATTATTCAAATTACTATTTATTACTATTAAAATAATGTTTAAAATGTTATACAAGGACGCTAATTTTACATTAAAATCATTTATTTTCTTCCGAAACATTATTTCTTATATGAATCATTGACTGGAGGCATTTCGATTTGTGCCTACTAGAGAGCTTAATTATAATGCTTTAAAAACACTGGTTGTCATGGCAACGTAAGAGAAACCTTATTCTTGTTTTGTCTATTTTGAGGAGTTTTCCACAAAGCCTCCTCTCGAGCGTCTTAAAATAAATCCTCCCAAAATTGGCAACTCTACTCATAAGTAGAGTTGCCCTTTGCAATAAATATGTGAAACAAAATAAAGAAAACTATTTTTTTTAAAAAAATTAAATAAAAAAAACTTATTTAATATATATATATATATATATATATATATATATATATATATATATATATATATATATATATATATATATATATATATATATATATAGAGAGAGAGAGAGAGAGAGAGAGAGAGAGAGAGAGAGAGAGAGAGAGAGAGAGAGAGAGAGAGAGAGAGATAGAGAGATAGAGAGAGAGAGAGAGAGAGAGAGAGAGAGAGAGAGAGAGCGGATTGCCAAGGTGTAAGAGGCGAAGGAAAAAGTCCCAGATTGGGGACTCATGCGGGGGCAGCGCTAAGTTAACGCACGTAAAGATTTTAAGTGTGATTAGAGGCTGTATTTTGGATCACCCTGTCAATCAGTCTAGGTTTAACTCTAAACTGCAAGGTAGATAGCCATCCTCCCACATGATGAAACTGTGTTGTCAATAACATTAAGAATGCTTACGTGGTTTTGTGATATGCTGAATCATGGAAACTACGATGAATATAACTGGTTTGCAAGGTTTTTGGATCACGCACAATGCAGGATTAAAAGGAGAGTAGTATTTGACTCTTGAGACCAAGGTGTAATTGCCGGACGGACAGGTATGGTAGAACTATAAGATGGTTAAAGAGAAACTTCTCCGGTTTTAAATTATTGTAGGGTTGGTAACTCGTGGGTACGAAATTTATGAAATTTAATTATTGAAATGGAGATTGACAAGCTGTATGTTAAAATTATATTATAAAGTCTTTTTACTAATGGTGTTTACGAATGGAAATTGTCATGTATAAATAAATATAAAATTACGAACATCTTTATTTATTAATATACCTCCGCGTTGAACAGCAGACAATAAGAGGAAATAACTTTCACTGTTAAAATATATATATATATATATATATATATATATATATATATATATATATCTATATATATATATATATATATATATATATATATATATATATATATATATATATATATATATATTATATATATATATATATATATATATATATTCGCCACTGATATATATATATGTAGAGCAATTGTACATATATATATATATATATATATATATATATATATATATATATATATATATATATATATATATATATATATATATATTTACGGTTGTCACCACCACTCACGGGCAGAGCCCTATTCAAGGAGGGGGTGTTACACGTCTCAGAAGCTCACCAACTAACGCAAATTATACAGATGAGCACAGACGCAAGCTTTGAAGTGAGAGAGATTAAATTCAGCAGGAAACACAGAAGATGGAAAAAGAAATCCACAGAGCAGATGTGGCTTTAAAAGAAGGAAGTACCGCAGATGAACTAGCCTGGGGTTACCAATATCCACACAAAACTCATGCGCAGACACAGCACCCTTTGTGCTACGCGGGCGTCGTAAAGGTGGTGGTACGCGAGTGATAAGTTCTCGAGCACCTGCCGCTGCGCTACCTATAGAAAGAGATAAAGCACCAACATCTCTCGCCGCAAGATAGAGGGTAAAATGAATTGAAAGTACGGAACAGTTTATAAGTCTTTTAGTCTTTGACTCGACCCTATCCAAAAGCCGGGGGAACCAGAGGCCCCCCAGATAAGAGAGCAGACTCCATACAAGGGCGGATGAGGCCCTTGTATAGCTGGAGTAACTGAGGAAGAGGGAAAAAGTCTCGCAGTCTAAACAGAATTCCAGTTTCATTGAGGCCGCCCTAGCAACCTGGGATGTGAGGTCTCCAAGACATTTTTTGTTTATGTTAAGGACAAGGATGTTATATTGTCAACAGGGAGAGACGAGAGAACCTCGAAAGAGATAGGAAAGTTGAAAAGTGTTTTAGAAAGGGAGATTTGTAGAAGTTAAGTTTTTAAAGAATTAAATTCTATCCAGATCAGACGATCCCACCTGGAAATTCTATCCAGATCTGCGAGAATCGGAAAGATTAAGACAAGAGGTAATTCTAGAAGTAAAAGGAGGAGCAGAATTGAAAATGAGTTGAAGAATGAAGGGTCGAATCATCGGCATACGAGTGGATAGAGTTAGATGTGCAGGTGAGAAGATCACACGAAAAGTAAGAATAAAGTAGAAGATAGCACAGAACCCTGAGGAACACCACAATTAACAGAAAGAAGAAGTCGCCCCGTCAACAACAGCCGATATTGAGCGATTTGAGAGAAAAACTAGACATAAGTAAACAAAGAGAAGGAGAAACCCAAAGGAAGGGAGCTTGAGAGCAGTGACGCGTGTCATACCTGGTCAAATGCTTTGGATATGTCAAGCTCCACCACGCAAGTCTCCCCATGGTTCCAAGCGGAAAACCATAAATCAGTATGATAGGAAAGTATATCGCCAGTAGACCTGAGCGCCGAAAGCCGTACTGGCGATTGGAAAAAGTGAATGAGATTCCAGATGATCTAAGAAATGAGTTTAGAAGGGTTTCAAAGATCTTAGATAGAATCCAAGCGATAGCTTAGGGCGATAGTTAGAAGGGATCAGAGCGGCTACCTTTTTTTTCGGAACTGGTTGGACATGTAAGTGCTTCCAAAACTGAGGGAAAGTGTTAGTATTGAGACATAGAGAATATGGTTGAACGAGGGGAGGGGCCAGCTCGGAAGCACACTCCCTCAAAACACGGGGAGGAATGCCATCCACCCGCCTTCCTAACGTTCATAGATTTCAGGAGCCCATGACCCGATCAAATGCATATATATATATATAAATATATATATATATATATATATATATATATATATATATATATATATATATATATATATATATATATATATATATATATATATATATATATATATATTCATATTCTTCGTCTAAATAATCCGTGAAGTCAAATATATATATATATATATATATATATATATATAGTATATATATATATATATATATATATATATTATAGTATATATATATATATATATATATATATATATATATATATATTAATAGAAATAAAAAAATATATATATTTAATTTTTTGAATATGATTAAATATGATGTAACAAAGTTTAAGTTTATTATTACGTAAGAATTTGAAATAAATATACTTGATTGACAATGATATGATTGCATGGCAGTAAATAATAAAGGTTCAAAGAGAAGATTTATATGGCTGGCATACTGAGATACTGCTCACTAATGTTGAGTATCAACACATTAGAAACTTTGGTAGAACAAGTGCGAGAAAGAATAGAATTTCTGCAGCCTGAATAGAACTCGCAGTTTTTATTAAAACCTTTTTTGCCACGATGGTGGTTTGAAGTTTCCATGATAATTTATTGTTTATGATCACACCAATGAGCTTATTTTGTTAAAAGATGAAACGGTAAAACTTTTGAAAAATATAAGAAAGATTCGAGGTGTATCTAAGAGGGAGACTTGCAGAGAAGTTCGTCAGGTTGAGGCTATCCGATCTGAAAATTCTTAACAGATCACCCAGAATTAATTAAATTGTAAAAGAAGAAGACAAGATTCTACTGTAGTATAAAAAGAAGAGACAAATTTGAAATGAATGGAAAAAGGAAGAATTGAGTCATCGCCGTAAGAAAGAATAGATTTCGAAAAACAGCTGAAGATGTTTTTTAATGAAAGCAAGACTAGATTAGCAAATTTCACTATTCACTGAGGAATATCGCTATTAACTGGGAAGTAAGAAGTCGCTCCATCAAAAACAACTAATATGGAGCGATTTTAGTGAAACACAGAGACGAATGGTCAAAGAGAAGTAGTTTACTTGAAGGAAGGGGTCTTAGATAGTAAGGTCCCATATCATTCTCGGTAAAAAGTAGGGCTGCGGAGTCAGTAAATTTTTTACCAGTTCCGACTCTGGCACCGGCTCCGGCTCCGGCTCCGGCTCCGGCTCCGGCTCCGGCTCCGGCTCCATCATTTGAAAATTAATCGGCTCATACTCCGGCCCCGTCTCCATCATTTTAAAATTAAACGGCTCCGACTCCGAATCCATCATTTTAAAATTAACGGACTCCGTCTCCAGCTCCTGCTCCTGCTCCTGCTCCTGCTCCAATTTCAGTTCTCAGTTATAATTTCATCTCCATTTACAAATGATATCATTAATTCTCTAAGTTATAAAAATTAAAAAAAAAATTTAAAATAAATTTTAATTTACTTTCTTCCTCACTTTTAATAATTCCTCTTTGAACTATAAGAACATATGAAATATATTTTTTATTAAAAACTGCTGATTTTTAAAAATAAAACAGCTTCAAACAAATCCTCCTTTAACGATGGCCTTAGAATTTTAAATTCGAAAATAATCCCTCAAAACTTACTTGAGAGTGAGACAAAACTTTAACTGTGTGAGCGCCATCTTGCAAAATTTTAAGATAATAAGGGATTGCCTCCGTAACTGTTAATATTGATTTTCGGTCGATTTTCGTTATGATATTTAATGCCTTATATAATTCTATTTTATAGTTTTTAAGAGAATTTATGGGTTGAAGGGTTTTTATTGAATGAGTTATTTTTCAATCACATTTCTGCTTGCCCCAGCTGATCCCATTGTCTATTTAACATTGGCTTCTTCATCTTCATCTAACAAGCTACCACAAGAAAGAATTACTGAAGCTGATGAACTATTTGACTCTGACTTGGAAATCTTGTTCGATAGTGCTAATCATTTTAAGTCTTAGTTAACAAAGATCATTCCTAGCTTTTAATAAGAGATCTTCAGTCTGAAGAAGATGCGGAACTATGGATCAGCATAGATTGTAGAAATATATTTTGTTATAAGTTAACATTAGTAGCTAGGGGCAGAGATGAGAGCCTTTTTAAAGGTCTGTGATTGGCTGTTGGATATTGTGACGTCACTGAGGTGTAGCGGATAGTGATTTTCACTATCCTCGATGCGGATGCAGATAGCTAAAATCACTATCCGCGGATTGTAGATGCGGATAGCGGATAGTTAAGTTTTCAGAGTTTTACACAAGTATTTCATATATATATATATATATATATATATATATATATATATATATATATATATATAGTATAGTATATATATATATATATATATATATATATATATATATATATATATATATATATATATATATATATATATATATATATATATATATATATATATATATATATATAAGCTCAGAACTCCCGAAAGCAACATGCATGTAACAAAAAACAATAAACAGCTACAGGAAAATAAATAAAATTTTATTAATCAGAAGACATTTATCCATGAAATTAAAAAAAATAGCGCTTTTAAAATTTAAAATTTGTTAAAAATGTTGGAAAATCTGTAATGATAATGATCTTTTTTTATATAGAAGCAAGGAGCTCCATCGCTACGAGTGAACAGTAAGGTTGCCAAATGTCTATTTTTTTAACTAAAAGATATCCTATGGTAAACGACGAAGATGGACAGAGTCGGGGTTTCTTGGCCTCTATAAAATATAGGTTTGAAAAATCTAGTGGACATTCATATAGCCAAATTTTTTCATAAAAACACATGAAGATGTTACTAAGAGTTGGACCTAAAGGACTGCCCCTAGCAACACCATCAACTTGTTTATAAAATTTACATTTACACATGAATATAATATCTTTTGATGAAATGTATAGTAACTCCTTAAAGCTTTGTCTGTCTAGACCATGTATTGTAGATGAGATATATATATATATATATATATATATATATATATATATATATATATATATATATATATATATATATATTTATATATATATATATATGTATAGTATATATATATATATATATATATATATATATATATATATATATATATATATATATATTTATATATATATATATATATATATATATATATATATATATATATATAAATATATATTTTGCATATATATATATATATATATATATAGATATATAGATATATATATATATATATAAGTATATATATATATATATATATTCGTGTTACCAGTGCTGCAAGGATATGCTTCGGGACCCAACCTATTGTACTCCCACCGAACCTCTTCCCAAGCCTCCACCCACTTGGAAAAAGGTTATATATATATATATATATATATATATATATATATATATATATATATATATATATATATATATATATATATATATAGTATATATATATATATATATATATATATATATATATATATATATATATATATATATATATATATATAAATGTTAATGTTTGAAATTAATAATTTTCAAATTATTCTAACAAAAGCTTCTGAGCCCTTTCAGGGGAGATTTTGCTTCTCTTTTCGTCATGAGATCTTCACCACTGAAAGACGCTCATTAGCTACACTTGTTGAAAGGGCATGCTAAGAATTCCCTGGCGAATTCTGCAAGATGTGGAAAATTTTTCAATGATCACATGATAAAACCAGTGGATCTTTATTCGATTCCAAGTTTTTTCTCTTTTGATATTCTTGATCAATGATGGAGTGTCTTTTGACACCTCTGAACATCGCTGCTAGAAGCCAAAAGAACGTTTATGGATTCAGCAATGATATCGCTAACAGATGGTAATTGCTTGTCTGTTTCTGTGATCTTTGTTTTTTTGGCTGGTGATATTTCTGCCTTAGCAGCATTTCTCATCACATAGGCAACAAATTAATTTTAACCCTCTATAAACACGTGGTTCAAGAAATTTTGTTTTGCATCTAGGATTTAGAAAAGTTGCTTTTGCACATGCGTCATCGTTTTGCAGAGTATGAAATCTATTATCTATCTCCAGCATGAGTGTTTCTGTCATCTTTGAAAGTCCCTTACTTTTAATATATATATATATATATATATATATATATATATATATATATATATATATATAGTATATATAAATATATATATATATATATATATATATATATATAGTATATATATATATATATATATATATATATATATATATATATATATATAAAAGGTAGTGCACACACGTTTCTCATAATTCATAGATGAATACTATCCGCTATCCGCAAAAAAATTCATGCGGATGCGGATAGTGAAAAATGATGCGGATATCTGCATATGCGGATGCGGATATCCGCTACACCTCTAGACGTCACTAAGCCCGCCCCTTTTTGAATTAGCTCTTATCTAAATCCTTTGCTCCTTATTTAACGACTTTTATTTAAGGATTCGTTTTTGGTTTTAATGTTGTTGTTATTGTTATGCTGCGTCCGCGCGCCTTGCATAAGAACACACACACACACACACACCCTCACATACCTTGGCCCATCAGACAGACAGACAGACAGGCACACATATACTTTACGAAATCATCTTTGAAGGAATTGATCAGAGTTATATACTTATTTGATATGAGTACGTAACTTTACTTAAGTTAAATTTGTTATTTAACGTAAAGGAAAAATGTATATGTGAAAAATATCGTGTCTTTGATAGGTTGGATACTTTGTTAATTTTAGCATTTATTCGTAGTTAAGGGGGTTTAGATCTGATAGGTTATACAAGGTCTGTTAGAAAATGTTAAGTTTCGTTAGATATTATTATGTTAGCTGTTAATGATATGTTAGAAACGTAGGCCTACCCTAAGTTTTGCTGGGTAATGTTATATTTGGTAGAGAACTTTGCTAATGTCCTCATTTACTCATAGTTCAAAAATGATGTTATATTTGATAGGCAGGACACTTTGATAATGATAGCATCATTTCATAGTTCAAAATATTGGTATCTTTAATAGGATGGACACTCTGTTAATGGGTTTTGTTAGATAATGCTACGTTAGCTGCTGATAATACATTAGGAAAAAGTAAGGATAGGTAAAATTTTGATGCGTAATGATAAGTTTGGTTAAAAACTTATTCATGGTTCCAAATGTTAGTGTCTTTACTAGGTTTTAGCACTTTGCTAATGTTGGCAGTTATTCATAGCTTAGCATGTTAGATATGTTGGTAATGTTCAGTCTTGGTAGGTTATGACGATTAAAGGTTTATATGATAAGTTACTTTATTACGTTAGGAATGTATTTCATGTTAGCAGTGTTTATTTATCGGATACTTGAGAGACATGATTTTAATCATTTACATGACTTTAATCGCTTAATCAATGGATCACGCCTAATATGGGAGGGATAGGTGCGTGTGGACGATTAGAGTTTGACCCATTGATCAATTGATCAATTGATATTTTTTAATAAAAAGACTAAAAATTTAGTAGAAACAAAATGTTTTTAATAAAATATATGTTATGTGCATACAAATAACTTATTTTATGTTATGTTTGTGTATAATACATGACCAAATATTACGTAAAGCAGTAAGTCAATAGAACATGGCAGGGCTTGGCCTGGGGAAAGGGTGGGGGGATCTAATATTTGCGCTACTGCTTTACTGCTTTAGGGTATGTAAAACACATGGTTTTAGCATAAAACTTAAAATGTTTAATAAAGAATTAGATTTTCTGAAAATAAATATATTTTTAAAATAAATAACAACTATAAACAATATAAAACTTGAGAAATAATAACTTTTTAAACAAAAGAAAATATAATAGTTTAGGTTTACAAAAGAAATTGAGGGAAGGGGAAATATAATTGTCTGGGTAAAAAGAAAATGATGTACTCAAAATATTATAGTTAATGATCAAAGTTTAGAAAACGGGTAATATGAAAAGAGAATGAAAATATAATGTAACTGTTTTAAAAGAAAAATGGAGTATACCAATTATTAAAGTCATAGTTTAAATGAAAATATGTTTATTTATTTATTTAGAAAACGGTGTACACTGTATTAGATTATAGATTAACCAGTATTCAATGCATTTATATATATATATAGCAGTAGCAAGAAGAGAGTATATGTAAATATATATAATGTATATATATATATATATATATATATATATATATATATATATATATATATATATATTATTCATTATTTACCATCTCCAATGTAGGGCTTCTCCCTGTCAGTTGGACCAGCATCTTCCTTAGGCCCGAAACATTCGTGATCCTTGAACACTGCAGAAAACTATTTCACGGCGCAATGGTTTCCAATGCTAGTCCTTGAGTTATACACTCAGGTAGAGTTTCACACCTTTCGTCGACCTAGCAACTTTTCCATTTTGCCTTGAAACCGTTTTCCAGAGCTCTCCAGGAGATCGTGTTTCTAGGAGCATAAGATTTCAATGCTGGTTCAGGAGTTCTGCAAGCATAAAGTAAAGAGCCGGGTTGCTAGCCCTGTCGCCCTATATATATATATATATATATATATATATATATATATATATATATATATATATATATATATATATATATATATATATATATATATATATATATATATATATATATATATATATATATATATATATATATATATATATTATTAACATATGGGGTTCCTTGCCCTTAGTAGCTAAGCGAAGATGTCTCTTCATATGATCCGATGTATCGCTATATCCAAACTCCTCTGACCAGATTAATTTAGTTGCAATTTGTATATTAACATTATAAAAAAAGAACTAACTCACAACTAAGCTATTCCAATTTCACCCTTCAATAAGCGTTTTCCCGACTATTGACGTGTTTTTAACTTCTTCCAGTTATTATCATTAACAGCGGAAGCTTGTATCCTGCGATCTTCCCGAAGGTGCGTTCGACAAACATTTTTTTTTTACAGTCAACCACTACTACGGCTAAATTCTTTCAAGTGAGGGGGCAGAAGATTAAAACATAGAAAACCCACCAATCCCCAGCTTAACGCAAATCTTCAGGTGAGCGCAGACATGGGCTTTAAAAGGGGAAGATTAAATACAGTTGGAAAACAGAAGGAGGCAAGAGTTCCACAGAACAGAAGTAGCTGAAAAGAAAGGGCACCACGACGAACAAGTCTGGGGTTTTCAATACTTACGCAACATTCATGCGAGAGCAAGGCACCCCTTGTGATACGAGGGCGACGTAAGAGTGGTGGAATGCGAGAGGTCAGCTCCCGAGCACCTGCCACCAGAACGAGACAGCGAGAGAAAGCTGAACGTCACGTCGCAGAGAATATGGGAGTTTGAAAGAAGGGAGACAGCTGGTTAGTGTCTGAGGTTTGGTCTCAACCCTATCCAATAGAAGGGTGGTGGAGCCGGAGCCCCCAGATGTGAGAACAGTAACTCCATACAAGGGCGAATAAGGTCTCTTATATAACTGGAGTAAATGATCAGAGGAAAAATTCCCGCAATTCGAACAGAACTCTCAGTTTGAGGCCACCTTAGCAACTATTGTAATATGAGGTTTCCAAGACAATTTGTTGTTTATGTTGAGACCAAGAATGTTTATGTTATTCACAGGTGAGACGTTAGAGCCGTCGAAGAAATAGGAAAGTTGGGAGGTGTTTTTGAGAGGGAGATGTAAAGAAGTTGAGGTTTTAAAGAGTTGAATTTCACAAGATTGCGGTGACCCCACTGAGAAATCCCATCCAGATCGGAGCAAGAATAGAATCAGAAAGCAGAAGACGAGAGGCAGCTCTAGATGCAAAAGTGGGGAGCAGATTTGAAATGAGTAGAAGAATGGAGAGTTGAGTCATCGGCATAAGAGTGAACAGAGTTAGAAGTACAGCTGAGGAGATCGTTGATGAAAAGTAGGAATAAAGCTGGAGATAAAATAGAACCTTGAGGAACACCACAATTAACAGGAAAGGAGGAAGAGAACGCTCCATCAACGAGTGCTGATATTTTTAGCGATCAGAGAGAAAACTAGACATGAGTAAGTAAAGAGAAGGAGGAAGCCCAAAGGAGGGGGCTTAGAGAGTAGCGACGCGTGCCATACCCAGTGCCAAAAGCTTTGATATGTCAAGCGCCACACACAAGTCTCCCAATAGTTCCTAAGGGCAGAAGACCATAAATCAGTTAGGAAAGTATGTCACCAGTTGACCTCAAACGCTGTGCCATACTCGATGATCTGAAAGAAAGGAATGAGACCTAGATGATCCAGGAAATGAAAGTTTAGAATAGTTTATAAGATTATGATAGGATTAAGGTGAGAGCTTTAGGGTGATATTTGAAGGGATAAGAACGTCTACCTTTTTCGGGATCGGTTGAACAAAATGCGCGTGCTTCCAGCACTGAGGAAAAGTATTAGTGTTAAGACATAGAGAGTAGAGTGGAACAAGGCCAGGCGCCAGTTCAGAGCACACACTCCCTCAAAACTTGAGAAGCTTTGGAGTCACTAGCCTTCCTGGCGTTCATAGATCTCAGGATCTCATGCACACGATCATGTGTGATCACAGGTAAAGACATGGGAAACCTGAGAGGAGAAGGAGTAGGAGGAGGAATGCCAGAATCGTCCAGGGTAGAATTAGATGAAAAAGGAGGCCGAAGAGATTGGCCTTTTCAGAAGGAGAGTTAACAACAGAACCGTCAGAGTGAATAAGGGAAGGAAAGGCAGATTTACAAAAGGTTGTTGGGGGGCAAGAGACCAGAAATTTTTTATCAGTAGGAGAACTCAAGCAGGTTGGCGCATTTTATTTTAATGAAAGCGCGCTTAGCCTGACGAATAGTAACCCTGCAACGATTCCGAACAGAATGAAAATTAGTAAGAGTGATAGGACAACGAGAGTTTTTCCATGCCCGATACGCAATGTCTCTCTCCTGAATGGCGCGAGAACAAGCTCCATCGAACCATGGATTTTGAGGAGAAAAGATTTAGTTGAAGATGGAATAAACCTGCTCATCCCATCGGCGATTACGGCCCCTACCTTTTCAGCGGTTACCGAAGCATCCTCCGACAAAGCAGGATTCATTCCAAGAGTAGTTAGCGAGAAAACGATGCAATGCCCCCCAATTAGCCCGATTAAAGTGCCAGAAATTACGTTTAGTGTGCACAAGCTAACCGGGAGAAGAAAAACTTTACAGGCAATACCAAATTACCCACACCACCTCAAACATGATTATTTTAAAAGGAGCTGCGACGAGATCTCGTCGAATTAATCGCCAAACACGTAAGCAATACTTTCGAACTTACACTTCGACTGTCAACTCCACAACTCCCCTTTCTTCAGTGTGGAAAGTTGCACAGAAAATAACTCGCCGCTCCAACAACTCTTCACCCAAATTCCTCCATTATGGGTCTGATATAACGGATACGATTTCTGCTACTGCAGCTGTTGCAGATGCATTAGGTTATAGTTTTGCTAGCCACTCGAGTTCTTTTCGCTATCTTGTAGCTATTCAAAAATTGAGAATTTACACTGTACCACCAAACTTTTCAACAGGAAAAGGGGAAGATCATACTTATAACTGTCTTTTTATACTTGCAGAGTATCAAACTGCACTGGCGAACAGTAAAGACGGTGCCCTTGGCCCAGACTTAATTTCATACATAATCCTCCGTCATATTTACCCTTCTGCTTCAGCGTTCTTGTTGGATCTGTATAATAGAATCTAGATAGAGTCCTCTTTTCCATCTATTTGGACTACAGCTTTGTAATCCCTATTCCCAAAACCTGGGAAAGATCCAAAGTTGGAAGACAACCAAAGACCAATTTCGTTGACCTGTCATACTTGCAAATTAATGGAGAAAATGGTTTCAGGCCGCATTCTCCCTATTCTGGAGAGTCGCCAGGCTTTTTCAAACTTCCAGTTTGGTTTCCACTAAAATCGCTTGATCGCGGATCTCTTGCTAAAACTGGACCATGACATCAGGGAAGCCTTCTCAACTGGTGGGATGGTTCTTGGTGTCCTTTTTGACCTTGAAAAGGCTTATGAGAAGTAACGTGAGGACTTGGGTTCTCTGAATCCACTTGCTCGATTTTATGACTTTAACTCTCTCCATCAGATTAAATGCCTCTGTCAGACAGATCTATCCAGGTTAGGTGCTCCTTCCGTTCTATCACGCCACTTTACTCGGATTCAATGACCGTTACTCCTATCCCAGCTACTGTCAATTAATCTTTCTATGTTGATGACCTGGCGCTATTTATTAAAGGCAAACTTCAACTAGTATGAAATATTTTCAGCATATGAGTAATTCCCATGGCTTCCAGCTTTTCACCCACCAAAAATTTTAAAACCTCTTTAGAAAAAGGTGTTTAAAAACCACCATCTTCCTCTCGTGGGCTCAACCTTAAATGGTTCACCTTCTGTAACCACAAGTCAAATTAACATACGAACCGCATATTAAACTCCTGAAAACTCGCTTGACCAATGCCATCTCGTCTCAAAATCTTGGGGTGCTGATCGCAAGTCTCTACATCGCACTAATCCTATCGAAGCTGGACTATGGCTGTGTAGTATATGGTCAGGCCTCCTCAAATCTACCACACCTGTTGATTCCATGACAAAACAAGATCCATCTCACTTGAGACTTCTGGATTGTCTCAAAGCCTCAGTTGAACTGATGTGGATGAAACTCTTCCTCTCTTCTCTCTCTTCTGTATAACATCATTCGCAATAAGTTATCTTCGCTTTCAAACCCAAATACCATCTGCTCTAGATCAGAGAGACACTGAATCCTCTTTACTGGCCATTTGCAAAATGAAATATATCCTTAGCCTCTAACATCCCGCAAAGATTATGTCTTCTTATAACGAAGGACATGCACCTACGTATCTCACCACTACCATTTACCTGATCCTGACCTCTCTCTCCAAATCTAACCACTCCTGCTACTTTGTTAAAGGCATCATTCTTGTCTCATTCACATTTCACGGTGGATTTATTCCAGTGTTTACTGACGGATCTAAAGCAGGGACAGTGTGGGTGCTTCTGCTGTCTTTCCTCTCTCATGCCTCCCCACTCATGCTTCAATTTTTACGGGAGAATTAATGGCTTTAATGATTCCCCTTTCGCGTAATTTTATTTTTAACCAAGACTATTGTCATTTATTCAGATTCTGCCTGAAGTGCCTCCAAGCGTTAGCCCCTATTTAAAAACAGATTAGTTATCCATGGCTAATAATTTCTTCTGGCAGCCTCCACTCTTAAGGATAAGAACTGAGACGCAGGTTGGATCCCCTTCCCACGGGGGAAACCATGGCAACCAAATTGCTGACACAGAGGCCAAAATGACCGCCACTTCTATTGTAGGTACTTCCCAGATGCCATTCGACAAGGTTGCCTCCCATCAACTGATTATTATCCTGCTCTCCGGCAAGGCTTCCGGTGTTAATGGGAAGAGTGCTGGACGAGTCATCAGTGATGGGCGAAACTTAGAAATATAAAACCGAACATTGGAGAGCGGTCTTGTATGAGGTGATACTTGCACCCCTCCGTATTGGCCACACCAATATCACTCTACACACTATATGTCACGGAACCTCACCTCCTATCTGCAAATTTGCCGTCGTCATATCCCGGAACCTGTTCACCATATCTTCATTGATTGTCTCCAACTGAACCCCATTCGCCGTCGCTATTTTCCAACTTTATAGCCCATAACGCGTTCTAAAAGGATATCCCATATCTTATTCGAATCCTCTCACTTTAACAATAATTCTATTTTCTCTTATCTTCAAGAACTGAACATTCTTTATAACATATGATTTTGTTATGTAATATCAGGACTCATTTAAAATGTAAGGATCTTTTTATTTCGTTTACGATGTAATCAAATATCACGCCATCCAAATTTTCTTTGACGTCTAAAATATGTATAAGCTAGGGACCCATCCATGGAGTTGATTATTCAACCCAGTGTGGCCGTTTCTCTTTGGGAAAAAATAAAATAATATATATATATATATATATATATATATATATATATATATATATATATATATATATATATGTTATTATATATATATATATATATATATATATATATATATATAAATATATATAAAAATATATATATATATATATATATATATTTATATATATATATATATATATTTAGTTATATATATATATATATATATATATATATATATATACATGTTGCTATATATATATACTGTATATATAATATTATATATATATATATATATATATATATATATATATATGATATATAAAGATATATATATATATATATATATATGTTGTTGTTATATATATTATATATATATATATATTACTATATAAATATATAGAGAAAGATATATATATATATATATATGCATATATATATATATGAACATTATATATATTATTTTTATATATATGTATGTATGTAAATGTGTGTGTGTGTGTGTGTGCGTGTGTGTGTGTGTGTGTGTGTGTGTGTGTGTAGTGTGTGTGTAGTGTGTGTGTGTGCCTAGTTTCAAACGATAGTGATACACATGTATTATTGAGATAATTAACACTATGTAAGATACAGAAAGATAATGATAGAATAATAATAACACCCTTCTGATTTGTAATATTTATCAAAAAATTTCACATTTACTTATATATATATATATATATATATATATATATATATATATATATATATATATATATATATATATATATATATATATATATATATATATATATATATATATATATATATATATATATATATATATATATATATATATATATATATATATTCAAGTATATTTGTAACCCCTACAACTCTCCCAACACCAAATAATTTGGAACAATAAGAATTTTGTTAATAAGAAGGTTTTTAATTCATTATAAATGAAGGCTTGAACAACAAACATTCAGAAATTTTAACTTTCCTCTACAAACACAACATTGACATAGCCCTGATACCGGAAGCCCATACTCCACAAAATACCCTTAGAAACCCATTCTATGGATATGTCTCCATTTACTCAGGCACTCTTCCAGAAACCACACCCTATTACCACTAATATAGCAAAGAATCCTGACAAAAATTATAATTGCACCAGAAAACCATAAGCTATTAAATGACCCTCCTCAAACACATACAATTCATTACTATCTTTCCACAATATTTCCCATAATATATTAAACATATACATCCCCTACCCAACATCACAACATTTTCCATACAACTACAAATCTAACTTAAATCCTATCAATACATTCGACAATCTCATAATAGGAGGTGACTTCAACGCCCATCACATAGCCTGGTACAAGGAACACCTCACAGATAACCGAGGAATTTACATCCTCGATGAACTTGATACCTTAAATATACCTACTGAATTACAAAAACCTCCCCATCCGAATCCTATACAAGCTAACCAATCACAAACATCCCCAGACACAACATGACAATATGGGGAGGCCTGAAGAAAAAAAAATCCTGGCAGGTAATAAAGAGTCTCCACAACTCCCAAAACAACCCCCAACCCACAAACAATGCATTATTAGGACAAAATAACTCTCTCCTCTCCCTCAAACAACACTGCAATATCCATGCACAACACCTCCCTTCTTCATATCGACCCATATCCCTCTTTTCCTCCCTATGCAAACTAATGGAGAAGATCATTCTCACCAAAATTCTGCCACACTTTCAATCCCCAACTCACCAACATTCTTCATAAAATCCCACTACACATCAACAGAACTAGCAAACATCACACAAAATATCATAAACGGCTTAAACAATACTCCCCCCCACAGAACAATACTATTAGTAAAGCTTTCGACACAGTACCCAGATATATTCTCATCCAAAAAATCCTAAACTCACTCTTCTTAACAATTATAAAAAATGGCTTGCTAATCTCGTATCTGGACGCACTGCACAGGTATCCATCAAACCCCAAACCTCAAAAACCGTAAAATTAAGAAACGGAGTCCCTCAGGGCACCATTTTGTCCCCATTCCTGTTCAACCTTTTTACAGCTGACATCCCCACCCCCAATCTCCCAATTCACATCTTATAACCTATGCAGATTTTATAACCATAACCATACCAAACCACTCCCTACGGACGGCTACAATTCATACTCAGACTTACCTAATCCAATTAGACGCTTGGCTGTCTTCCGACAGAATGTCAGCCTCTGCAGAGAAATCTTCTATAACCTTAATCACTACTGACAGACACCAATCATCATTGCACCCGCAAGTAACGCTAAATAACTCCACCTTCCCCCTAAGCAAAACACCTAAAATTCTCGGAATAACCTTTGACACTCATTTTACCTTTACACCTTACATTCAAAACATCATAAACACAACAAACAGAAAACTAAATGTCCTACGAACTATTTCGATACAATTTCAGCAATGAAGCAACCACACTGACAACTACATAAAAACAATTCTCAAGAATTACAATCAACTATGGATCAACAGTCTGGTATCCTCTAACATCATCTACCAACAGAATCAAATTACAAAGAATCCAAAAAAAATAAAATATCACAGGATGCCTGAAAACCCCACCAATTCAACATCTACAAGAAGAAACAAAAATTCTTCCAATTCAGGATCATCTGGATATGATAAGAATGCAATTCTATGCCAAGACTCTCGACCCGACCTATCCATACCATAACTACCTACAAGATCACACTATACACCGTTTAAAATCCCATCCCTCCTCCGCTGCTCTTTATTGCAACGAACTCTTCAGAACCATCACCTCTCCTCCAAACAGCACATCTCTATCAAAACATATTCACACATACTTTACACAACAATACCTCAACCATCGCCCACCAAATCATCTCATAAACTCTCGCCCCTCTGAAATATCAGCAACACAGAATACTTACAGACACAGGTTTCAACTCCAAGACGCAACCTCTCCACTCTGCCGAAGATGCCTAATAGAGGCTGAAACAACCAATCACCTCCCTCTAAGATGTCCCCTATTCACCCCCTTCAGAACATTCCATCAGATTTCCTTCCTGAGACCTGTGGCTTCGCCCGGTGGAGGTCGCTGCGTTTCTGAAGATGACATGGACCCCCAAATAAGAAAGGCCCAGGGGCAGTGAATAATATATATATATATATATATATATATATATATATATATATATATATATATATATATATATATATATATATATATATATATATATATATATATATATATATATATATATATATATATATATATATATATATAATACATTACAGAATATGAATTTTCTTTCTGAAAACGTTATGCACGTGAAGGAATTAAGTCTATATTAAGTAAAAAGGTAAATTATTATTATTATTATTATTATTATTATTATTATTATTATTATTATTATTATTATTATTATTATTATTATTATTATTATTATTATTATTATTATTATTATTATTATTACCTCATGATCGAATTTCTAATCATTTATTCTGGACACGCAAAAAAATAAGAGTTTCTCTCCAGATCATTTTTTCCATAGCACATCCTCGGAAAGCTCTGGGTGACGAGTTTTAAAACCTAGTGGAAGATGCTAGTTCTCCTGAAAGGGCGAAAACCATACCTAAGAGTATTTAACTCGAGGACTGGCGCAGAAACCATTGCGCCGAGAAATCGTTTTCTAGAGTGTTCTAGTGTTAAGAGTTTCGGGCCAGAAGAAGATGCTGGACCAACTGACAAGAAGAAAGCCCTACCAGGGAGTTGTTATAGATTATAGATAGACTATTGATTATTATTATTATTATTATTATTATTATTATTATTATTATTATTATTATTATTTATTATTATTATTATTATTATTATTATTATTATTATTATTATTATTATTATTATTATTATTATTATTATTATTATTATTATTATTATTATTATCCCCTTCACGAAGGTGGCCTCGTTGTCGTCGAGAGGGGGCACAGACACGTTTGTGTCTGCGAAGCGCCACTTTCTTTCTTTTGTTATATTGTGTTTTTTTTCTCCCCTCCCTCATTATTGTTTTTGTTATTTTATTATTATTGTTCTTATTTTTATTATTATTATTATTATTATTATTATTATTATTATTATTATTATATATTATTATTATTATTATTATTCTTATTTTTATTATTATTATTATTCCCGTTCCCCTTACCCTTCCCTTCCTCTGCTCTTTCTGTCCTTCTCCTCCGTTTTCTGTACTTACTACCCTACGTACCCTGCTGGTCTCTCTCTTTTGAGAGTCTCCCTTCCCTGCTTCCTGGTGGCTACCGGGCTGTTGTCTCTGTGTGTGTCATGGGACCATTCTTGCCCTCCTTCCTACGTGGGTGAGGGTACAGGTTAAAAACCGGTTTTTGTTGCCTTTCTCCGGGCCGCTTATTGTAGGGGTCCCGAACCTTGCCCTAACCTGTGAGGAGGCTGTCCTGCACTTGGCGCATAATCTTGGGCTTTGCGTCTTATCCGTGTGGAAAATGGCTTTTTGCTTTCTCCTACTTTGACTGACGTGAGTTCCGGGGCTTTCCTGAGGCCACACCCATGGCCTACCCTACGGGGTGGGGTTTCTAGGGGGGAGGTGTTTTGCTCTGGGCCTGTGGTGGGAGCGGTTACTGCGGTTACGCTGCTGGGATTTATGTTTCTATTCATCATTTGTGTTATTGAATTTGTGTTTATTTATTGCGGTGCTGATGTTTTGCAGGAGTATTTTTCATGGGAAGAAAATCTAAAAAGTTTACCGTTTTCCAGAAAGGCGGCAATCACCATCTGGCGGGTCCCCAACCCGTCCTCTCCCTGGCCGTTCCCAGGCCTGCGACCAGCAGGGGCTTTGATGCCCTTGTTGATGAAATGGTTGGTGCTCCACCACCCACCCCTATCGCCCTCGATTCCGGTCCCGTTTCAGGGTCTGCCCCGTCTAGACCAGGTGAGGCTGTTGTGGCCTCTCAGAATACCCTTGTCTCTCCATCTTTACGTTTGCCATTCCAGGAGCCCCTGCGTCAGCGGGGTTCCTTTCCTACACGCCAGTATACGCCAACGCCGACGTTCACGTTCGCCGACCCCCCTCCAGGGGTCCTGGGTCTTGATTCCTACCCGCTTTATTTTTATTTACATTCAACGTCATCTCGTCCATTGACTTCTGTGAGCCAGCTCATCCTTAGTGATGCTTTGGAAGCTGCTCTTCAAACTACTGAGCCACAGGCTACGCCAATGAGGAACGGTTCCTTCTTGGTTCGTGCTGCCTCTCGTACCCAGAGCACCGTACTTGCTTCCCTATCCCATCTGGGGAAGTCCGTCATTTCTAAACCTGACGATGTTCGTAACACGTCGAAGGGTACCATATATGCGCCGGAGTTCTGTTCCGATGCTTCGATTGACATCCTAACTCATTTACAGGCTCACCACGTGCCTATCACCGACGTTTATCGGTTCCCTCCACGTAAGGATGACCCGACGACGACGAACCGTCTTTTACTTACCTTCTCTGTGCCTTTCCCTCCATCCAAGGTAAAACTTAGTTTTACCATGCACACTGTTCGGACTTATGTGCCCTTCCAGAGAAGATGTTTCAAGTGCCATAAATTGTCCCCCCAGAAATATTGTCGGTCTCCCCAGACCATCTGTCCGACATGTGGCAGTTCTCTCCACCCGAACTGTGCCAGAGATCCTCCATGTTGTCCTAACTGCAAGGGGCCACACCCGGCCTCCTCTGTCCACTTCCCCTTTTTCGCCTTGGAGAAGGAAATCCTACAGCAGTGCGCCATTCATAAATGACAGTCGAGAGGCTACCCGCCGGGCGAAGGAGAAGCTGGCTTATCTTCCTCTTTTTTTTATGCTGCGGCAACGTCCACTCCATCTGCTGTTGCCTCTTCCGTCGCCCCCTTGCGTTGTGTCCGGTTCTTGTTCCGCTTTCACGTTCGACCGTTCGGCCTTCTGTGCCGGTTACCGGATCACCTGTTTCGGTGGTTTCTGTGGCTCTGGACAATTGTCCTCCCAACTCTCCCGCCATGGTCCGCCGGACCACTCGTCGTTCTTCGCCGACACACACGACCCTCTCTCATGTTCCTCACCTTGTAGAGGACCATGCAACTCCCAAGGAGATATCTGATTTTGCGACATGTTCCGCTTCTGAGGTCGATGGCAATCGTCCTTGGGCCTCGTCGGAGCTTACCTGTACCGTCTCCCGGAAACGCCCTGCTTCTGTTTCGCCGGGGAAACACCAAGTCCCTCTTAACAGTTGCGAGTCCGTCCAAGGGTGGATCTTCCCAGGCCAGACATCCGTACTCGCTTGCTTATCAGGTCGCGGACTTCTTGAAGCAGAAGATCCCGTTTGTACTGGGGAACCTGTCTCTGTCATGCCTAAACGTGCTCGCCGCGCTGACAACCCGCGTGGCCGATCTCGGACCAGTGGTCCGCCCTCTGCCCGTTCTGATAATTTACTACTTACTCCGCCTAAGCCCCCTTCGCTTCTGCACTATTCAAGCGATTCTGAAACTTTTTCGGATGCCACGATGGACTCTTCGGACTACTCTTCTTTCCGTGGGGTGTCACGTGCTGACACTGTTGTCCCACCCGAGGGGAGGTCCGAGGAGGTATCGATTGACACCTCGCCCGCTCGCAGTCTTCCTTCGGGTAGACGTGGCACCGCTTCGATGTGTGTTGAGGTTGGGTTGGCTGCTGGTGGATGCAGGAGGATGGAGGAGCCTTCCTTTCCGCCTCTCCCCCTCCACCCCCTTTGACTTCGGTCCCGTCGACGGAGCCTTCTGGCTCTCCTCGAGCGCGGACCGCTTCCGAGATTTTAACTGCTGACGCCATACACTTGTCATCCGATGTGTCTCATTTCACTCCCGCCGACACCATTTCTTACTTGTCATCCTCTTCCATCTTCCCCAGCCTTTGTTAGGGCGCCTCCTGGCAAGACGCGTCCCCCTTCCCGGCTTGCTAAGATTACCTGGCAGGTGCGTCTGAGGGGAGGATGCCCAATGTGGAGTGTGACTTGGCGCGCCTCTTTGGCGAGCCCTCTCTCCTGATGTGCCCAGGAACCCTCTCGTAAACAGGGGGTCCACACATATCCCTGCTGCGTGTGATCTTCCTCTCCATGGGGTTTGAGGTTCCTGTCGGTGGGTCGTCCGACGGCTCACGGGACCTTCCGCCTCCTTTAACCTCTGAGGACTGCCAACCCAAAACACGACTATTGTCACGGATCGTCCTGACCATTGATTATTTCCGTTTATGGCGCGTTTCATCCAATGGAACTGCCGCGGATACTTTGCTAATTACGAAGAGCTGAAGAGATTACTTGTCGATCATCAGCCCTTGGCTGTTTGTTTACAGGAGTTGCAACTTCGTGACCGTGACCTTTTGCAACCTTCAAGGTACAGGGAGCCCCTTATTTCCCTGAATCGTGGAACCAGCGACAGAGGTGGGGCAGCGATCCTGCTTCACGAGTCTGTCCCATTTACTCCCATTCCACTCTATACTCCGCTGCATGCCGTGGCGGCTCGTATCCATCTTGACGCGCCGCTTACGCTGTGCTCGGTGTATCTGGCGCCCAGCTGTAAATATACCAAGAAGGACCTCGTCGATTTTTTCACGAGTCTCTTGCCGCCCATGTTGGTCCTCGGTGACTTTAACCTCCGCCATACTTTGTGGGGAGACTCTGTTACGTCCCCCACCAATGCCGATTGGTTGGTGAGTATTTTGCAGGATTTTTCATTGGGATGTCTCAACACGGGCCTTCCCACCTTTGAACGTTTTGATACAGGCACTTCTTCCTGTGTTGACGTCTCGTTGTGTTCCATCTCGTCTTTGGATCGTTTTGGGTGGGAAAGGTCGTCTTTCCTCTGTGGTAGTGACCACTACCCTATCGTGATACCATCCTTCGGCCCCAGTCCGCAGCTACCACCTTATTCTGGCTGGCGCTATGACAGGGCAGACTGGTCTTCCTTTCATCAGGCCACTTACTTTTCCATCTTTCCTGCAACTAACGTGTTCCCGTCGCCGGCGATGCCTTCACTCTACTTTCAGGAAGTTATCTCGGGCGGCAACGGAGAATATACCCTGTCTATCTGGGACCTGAAATCAACAAACTCCTGGTGGAAATCCAGGAGTGTGCTCTCGCTAATCGGTGAAAAGCGTAAGTTGTATAGGCTGTATAAAAGACTCCCACGCCTTCCAACTTGATTCTGTTTAAGGCTTCGGCTTCCCCGTTAATTCTTCTACGCCTGTATCATCAGTCCATAAAAGGTGCGAAAAATTTCACGAAAACACCATGCTGATCCGCCTATTATCCTCGTTTACGGCCCGCAAGCTTCTGATGTCATCTCTGCTCCCGGGGTTGTGGAAGAGCTGGGTTATCACCTCGCGTCCTGCTCCAGCGGCTCCCGTTATCCTGAACCTTTTCGTTCTAGTCGCTTGCGGGTGGAGTTTCCTGATTTTTCTGTTCCGCCTGGAACAGACCTTCCATACAACCGGCTATTCACCAGGGCCGAGTTCCTAGACGCCCTCAAGCTTTGCGGGGATGGAGCGCCTGGCCCTGACGGCATCTCCTTTCAGATGCTTCGACATGCTCATCCATCTGCCACTGCCTTCCTTCTCGGCTTATACAATAGAATATGGGTGGAGGGAGTCTTCCTTCCCTCCTGTCTGATCTACTGCATATATTGTCCCCATTCCCAAACTTGGGAAGGATCCGACTTCTTCCGATAACCATCGCCCTATTTCATTGACTTGCAATACATGTAAGCTCATGGAGAGATTGGTGGCTTTCCTTCTTGTTCCCACGTTGGAGCAACTCCATGCATTTTCCGACTACCAATTTGGTTTTCGTCGCCATCGCTCGACCCAGGATCCTCTCCTTCGGTTGGATCATGACATTCGTGAGTCATTTGTTTCCAACAAAATGACCTTGGCCGTCTTCTTTGACCTCGAAAAGGCGTATGATAGCACGTGGAGGTTGGGGTTTTGCGGAGCCTCCACTCCTTGGGACTTAGGGGGTAACTTCCCCTATTCCTTCAGTTGTTGATGTCGGATCGTTCGTTTCAGGTCCGTTGTGGTACCACGCTGTCGAGGCGTTTTGTCCTGGACGAAGGGGTGCCGCAGGGCAGTGTACTGAGCGTGTTGCTTTTCGCTATCGGTTTCAATGGTGTTGTCGATTCAATCCCGACGTCAGTGCGCGCTGCCCCATCTATGTTGACGATCTTGCCCTGTACATCTCTGGAGCTAAACTTCCTTGTATGGAACGTCAACTTCAGGTTGCCATCGATAAGGTTTCCTCATGGTGATCTGCGCGTGGCTTTACCTTCTATACGTCGAAAACTACAGCAGTGCTTTTCCGTAAAAATCCTCGTCGTAGGGGTCGCCTGCATTGCCTCCAATGTTACGTCTCTATGGCTTCCCTATCCATGTGGAGCCGAGGGTGCGGTTCCTGGGTCTGTTGCTCGATGAGCGCCTCACGTCCCTTCCTCATATTACTTCCTCAAAGCTAATTGCCGCCGTTCCTTGAATACGGCACCTCACCTCCAAGACTTGGGTGCGGACAGAAACCATGGTCCACCTTTACATCATGCTGGTGGGGGCTAAACTGAACTATGGTTGCCATTTATTGGCAGACCTTCCAGTCCTACCTCCGCCTTCTTGACCCCATTCAACTGAAGGTCTGAGAATTGCCACGGGTGCATTCCGTTCCTCCGAGGGAAAGCCTGGAGGTGGAGGCTGGGGTGATGCCCCTATCCCTGCGGAGGGAGCAGCTCATGTGCTCGCTGTTCATCCGTATTCAGGTTCCTACCTCGTCGGCCTTGACACCTATAATAGAGCGTGTCCGTCTCAACCCTTCTTATTGGCCATTTGCTGGGGTTGTTACTTCCATCTTCGCTTTCCTCGCCCTTCCTCTGCGAGCGGTCATGCAATTTGATTTACCTCAACCCGTTCACAGTGGGTCTCTCCGCCTACTGCTCTCTGCAGTGGGATCCAGTCTTTGAATAGATCGGAGGCACACCCGGTGCTGTTGAGGGATTCCTTTGTATCTCACGCGGAGGTCCATAGCGACTCTATAGCGGTTTACACCGATGGTTCAAAGACGGAGGAAGGGGTGGGAGCTTCAGCTGTGTTTCCGGACATCACTGTATCCCATACCCTTCCACCCTATTTGTCTGTTTTTTCAGCTGAACTAATAGCAATGTCCATGGCGTAACAGGATCAGTACCTTCTGCCCTGTGGGTTATACCATCTTTTCGGACTCTCGGAGCGCTCTCCAGTCATTGCTTGACCGGTCAACCCGTAACCCGTTGGTCTGTGCCATTCAACAGTCCCTCTGCTTGTTACCAGCGCAGCACTACAACATTGTGTTCTGTTGGGTTCCCTCCCATGTGGGTGTTCCTGGCAATGAACGGGCCGATGGGGAAGCCAAGCGGGCGGCTGCACACAGGGTGTCGGGTGCCCGTTACCTTCCTCCTGCCAGTGCCGGCCGTTTCGCCAATAGATTCCACCCCGGCATCTGGACCCATTGAGCAACCCATGCCTATGAGATGTCGGCAAACTGAATGACCGGCTGCCCCAGAGTCGGTACCATCCCCACCTGTAGTGAAGAGCACTGAGGTATCCATCTGAGATAAATGACTTAAATACCTTACTAGCCACCCATGATCTTGGTGACGTGGCCCACATTTTGGCTTCCATCCTGACGGCCTGCATCACTGCGTTGCCACCACTTCGCAAGGCTTGACGCTCACTATCACTGTAACTTGTATATACACTTCATCTGACCTCCATCCATTTTCGTAGTGATCGCATTTTTACATTCCTCTTGGAACTGAACATCTTGTATAAGATCTAACCATCTCAGCTTTGTTCCTCTTTCGTTTAGTTAGGGATTTCCCCTGTCGTTAGTTTGCTAACCCGGTCTAGCCGCATTCTTGTGTGCTGTGGAGATCCCTGTACATCCACTCAAAAAAAATTATTATTATTATTATTATTATTATTATTATTATTATTATTATTATTATTATTATTATTATTATTATTATTATTATTATTATTATTATTATTATTATTATTATTAAGCAATGATATGGCCAAAAATTTAAACCAACATATTAAGTAATTTCACAAATTCGTCTAAAAAGATCCTTAAAAAAGACAAAAACAGGAAAAAATATTTCATCTAAACTTCGCCAGTAGAAAATCATATCCACTCTTCAGAAAGGGTGTCCTTAAGTCAGAACAACCCTAAAGAAGGAGGCTTGCAACAATACAACATTCCTGGAGGTTCAAAAGGTAAGAGTTGCGGACTTTTCCTCTCAGAGTCGCTTCTTCGGATTCTCTTTCCTTTAAAAGTTAAAAAGAAAACACTTCCCATCAAAATTGTTTCTTCAGGTCTTAAGCTATTGTTGAAGACTTGTGTTAGCTTTGCAATATTTCGTCTCCGAACTCGAGGCATCTTCAGGCGGTAATAAAATTAGTTTGTGGGAACGGTTGTTATAAATATTTTGTAAAATAATTCTACTCTTATAATAAAACAATGTTAGAGCCAAATATTTAAATTTCAACATATTAAATAACTTCACAAGTAAAAGTAAAAGTATTAGTAACTTTTAAGGAACGTTTTAGACGAATTTGTGAAGTTACTTAATATGTTCAAATTTAAACTAATATCTTGAAATTTAAACACGTCTTCAACAATAGTTCAAGTTCTGAAGAAACGATTTTGCCAGGAAGTGTTTTCTTCTTTACTTCTAAAGGAAGAGCATCCGAAGAAACGATTCTGAGAGGAGGTCTGCAACTCTTGCCTTTTGAACCCCTAGGAAGGCTGTATGACTCCTTCTTTAGAGTTATTCTGACTTAAGGACACCCTTTCTGAGGAGTGGATATGATTTTTCTACCGGCGAAGTTTTGATGAAGTATTTCCTGTTTTTGTCTTTTTATGGAACTTTTTAGACGAATTTGTGAAGTTACTTAATATGGAAATTTAAATTTTTGCTTATAACAGGGCTTTAATATAAAAGTGGAATTGTTTAACTAAATATTAAAATAATATTTTTCTATTATTATTATTATTATTATTATTATTATTATTATTATTATTATTATTATTATTATTATTATTATTATTATTATTATTATTATTATTATTATTATTATTATTTTTTTTCTAATAATAATAATAATAATAATAATAATAATAATAATAATAATAATAATAATAATAATAATAATAATAATAATAATAATAATAATAATAATAATAATAATAATAATAATAATGTTCCTTACAGGTTAATATCAATGGATATAATCTTGAGAGCTGTATCAATCAGGTTGATTTGAACCTCAAATGTGAATCTCTCCTCCTTATAAATACAAAATGTTTACAGCTTTGTGAATCAGAACCCTCCTGCTCTGCAGTAGTTATTGAAAGCAAGTTGATGAAAGAATTTATATATATATATATATATATATATATATATATATATATATAGTATATATATATATATATATATATATATATATATATATATATATGTTACTGCAGTTTCCAGTAACCAGGTAATTACTATCCTAAGGCGCAAATGAAAATACACAAACGGGTACTTCAGGGCAATTTTGTGTCTAGAGGAGCAGATGCATATATTCTTCTTGTACATAAATATCCTAAAAAAAAAAGATTTTTGTAAATAAATCAAAATTTATTAATATTTATAATCAAATATTATCTATATGCAACGGTAAGCATTTATTTATATTGTTTCTTCACATAACGTAGAAAAAAATAATGAGCAGTTGAATAGCGTCAGCCAACCATTGACTCCCAAAGGAAGGCGTGTAGTGACGTCACATATTTTACTGCCCGTGTCTTATTCGATTTTTTTCCATAGAAAATTTAATTATGAAATAGAGTAACTTTAACCTAATGTAACTTTGTTAATAAATGTTATTTCGATTTGTGGCTGGCTCCAGTCATTGATATTGTTGCTTTAATCACCCCCTTCTAAGTTAATTTCTTTGAGTTAACTCCTTTTTTGAGCTATTCGAAAAATTTAATTAGACACCATTTCTCAGTATTAAAGCGAAATTTAAATACATATTTATAACATATATACCTTTATGTATCTCCCCGGCAGGTCCCATGCAAAATTTTAAAATATTAAAACGGAGATATTAAACTTTGAGAGCTATAGCACTATTTAACTCCAAATGTGCCTATTGCAGTAATATTTTTTTGTAACTGATTAAAGTTTAAGTTGTCCAACTTTTATAAACAATACATCATTTTCTTTGTCTTTATATTGTTTATTTGCTATGTAAATATAAAATTATTTGAGCAGCTAGAAATTAAGTAATCTTCAAAAAAAGGGGTTTTGGGGGCTAGAAGACCCCAGCATGTTGAAACTTGGTTTTGTACCTATTTACATAACGAACATTTCAAATTATACATGTATATCAAAATTCATACACGCAAACTCTGTGTATATATATATATATATATATATATATATATATATATATATATATATATATATATATATATATATATATATATATATATATATATATATATATATATATATATATATATATATATATATATATATATATATATATATATATATATATATATATATATATATATATATATATATATATATATATATATATATATATATATATATATATATATATATATATATATATATATATATATATATATATATATATATATATTATATATATATACTTTTATAAATTTGGCTAAAATTAAGCTAGCACAAAAGCTAGATCATTTCAACTGCTGAAACTTAGTACATTTATTCATAACAAAACAAGGTATTTTTTTCTGTAAATTTGATGACACGCTACGATGTTTAGTTTCGAATTACAATAATTACAAGTTGTTCAGACCGCATTAGGTTTTTTTTACCAGAAAATGCTTCATCCTTATTTCTGGTCATTCAAAATTTGAATAGTTTCGATTAAATTGTCATAATTTCGTTAATAGGGTTACTTTCTTGAAAATGGGGTATCAATGGATTCCCAAAACTTTGTATTATATCTTTTGAAGTTTCATATTCCAAATTGACCTAATTAAATTGTCATCGTGTCAAAGGTCATAGGGTCTCAAAAGTCAAAGTTTCGATTATTTTAGGGTTTAAACTGTGGGTTTTCATTCGTGTTTGGCATCAGTTTGATCACGATTTCGTGGCGCATCTTTTAATATACAATTGAATACTATACTAGACGCTAGTTACTAGTATTAATTATTATTTATTTCTTTATGGAATAAAAAATATCGTCTTTGAAACATGATATAAGTTTCGAAGTGTTGTTAGAAAAAGTTGAACCTTTTTTCTTATTAAATTGCTATTTATTTATTGATTTATTTATCTTAAAAGGCAATTATATTGTCAATCTTTTTATAATACATTCATAATTGTTTGTGAATGTTTAATTATTTTGATTAATAATTAATATAGTACTTGGCACCCACCTTCCCACCTAAAAATATTGACTATATAAATGCCAGCCAGACTTTGAGGGCTCTCTGTTATCATAATCGCTGCCATTGGACTATGTATGTATATTTCCTTTCCATTTTTGCTAAAAGTCCCAAAGATCAGAACTTCAACTTCAAGATCAATTACTATGGCATTTAGTGTAAAATTATTATAATCATTTGGGATTATGTCTACTCTTAAAGCGGACATTAACTCCCTCCAATTGCAGTGCTTGCCTGAAGACTTGCTGTTTCATTTTTAAGGGTTGTTTCACATTCTTTTTTTTTTTAATTTAGTAAAACAACGGAAACTTTTGAAAAGTTTTCATTGTAATTTAAAAATTGTCATTGTCAAACCAATAGCTTCCATAT
>JABUQX010140148.1:40000-42500 GCA_015478945.1 Trachelipus rathkii
GCCGCCACCGCGATAAATTTAGGAAAACATAAACCACGTAATAGACGTGGGAGAGGTGGGGGTAGGTTATGTCGGGGGTATAAACGAGCGAGGGATCATTCACGTACGAAGCGACTCCAAACATGGAGAGGATAGTGCGTAAACTCTCAAGAGATCAGTGCGTGCAGATAACAACACTCCACGCTGAAGGACACGTTTACCGGGCACTTGGTTGACGGTTGGGTGTAGCGCACACAACGATTGCACGGGTGGTCCAACTGTACCAGGAAACCCTGACACATGATCGCCGGCGAGAACAAGGTAGGCCCAGGGCCATGACACAAGTGGAAGACCGATTTATACGTCTGCGTGCATTACGAGAGCGCCACACAACGCACGATATCTGCAGATACAGCTAGCGGAGGTACACGGCACCAGAGTGAATGACAATACAGTGCGTCGACGCCTTTCGAACTATCACGCTCCCCGAGGCCCACCATAGGTCCACCGCACTCCACGGCACATCGAAGAGAGTGCGACTGGCATTTGCCCGAGAACACATCCATTGACGGTCGAAGATTGGGCAAAGGTGCTCTTTACGGACGAGACGAGAGTGTCTCTGTACGCCCTGACAGAAACATGCTAGAGTATACCGACGACCAACGGAGAGGTTCGAGCAATGCAATGTGCTGTAGGTGCCACCGTTTGAGGTGGGTCGGTTATGGTCTGGGAGGCATCTCTTTATCGGGGCCTGGAGTTGCACCTCTTCGATGGAGGCACTCTTACAGTCGTAAAGTATATCACAGACATTCTCGAATCATTTGTCGTGCCATATGCCCCTACATCGGTGACTCTTTCATCCTCATGACAATACAAGACCACACAAGGCCCAATGTGTGAACGATTACCTTAGGACGGTCAAATTACGGCGTTGGAGCGGCCAGCATATAGTCCGGACCTCAACCCAATCGAACATTTGTGGATATCCTGAAACGTCGGATCCGACAGCTCCCGGACCAACAAGCATTGCGCGACGTATGGGATCAAATCTCTGTCCAGGACATTCGCCCACTCATCGAGAGCATGCCAGGACTGTGTCAGGCAGCCATCCGTGCCAGAGGGGGTCATACACGTATTGAGACAGACCCAACACCCCGTGGCCGTCGCCGTACGTACCAACATTGTGTGCTTGCAGCGCCGAACTTCCGAACCCGCTACTGCGAGACCCTTTGGCTGCACCTTGGCGCACACTATCAACCTACGGTTCTGGGAGGAATCCACCATGTTATTGTCATTGCCAATAAAGTGTCTTCGCATTCTTCAACCTTTTAACCCTTCCTTCGTCACTTATCTTGTGGTGCGTTAATTTTGACGAGTAGTGTATATATATATAAATATATATATATATATATATATATATATAGTTATATATAGTATATATAAATATATATATATATATATATATATATATATATATATATATATATATATATATATATATATATATATATATATATATATATATAATATATATATATATATATATATATATATATATATATAAAACCTTTTGCTCTTGTCTGAGACTCAGATGGCTAAGAATTCATCCTCTAACTCGTTTGATGTGTCCAATTATAACTTATTTCATAATTTCCGTCTGAAGGGTGGAGTGTGTGCCTATCTAAACATTAATACTCCTGTAACACGTCTCGTGAATCTCGAATCTCCTAACTTCGATGTTTTGTGGCTCAAAATCTTTCTTCCTTCTACTACAATAATCTTGTGTTTCTGCTACTGTTCTCCTAACAGAACAGATTTTCACTCCTTCTTTGAATATCTTACTACTTCTCACGAGACTGTTATATCTTCTCATCCAAATACTGAGGTCCTCTATTTAGGGATTTCAAATGTACAACACTGAATGGTTGGGGTCCTCTCATACTGATTTAGGTGGGGAGGAGGCCAAATCATTCAGCATTCTCAACGATCTGGAGCAACCAATCAAAGAACCCACACACATTCCGGATCGTCCCAACCAATTCTTGAACACACATGAAATATGTTTCACCACTAGTCCTTCTCTCTATAAATACACCACCTTCGCTCCTATTGGAAAATCTGACCACAACCTTATATCTCTTAATTTTAATACTTTCTCTCCAACAGCTCCATCCTGCCCTATGTGTTTTTTTCTGGCACTTTGATCGGGCTGATTGGGGGCCTTGCGTCGCTTCTACGCTAACTATAATTGGAATGACTAACTCTGATGACGCTTCGGCTTCTGTCGCTAAGGTGGGAGCTATAATCGTTGACGGGATGAGCAGGTTAACCCTTCTTCGACTAAATCTTTCTCCTCATAATCCATGGTTCGATCGTGCTTTGTTCTCTTGCCATTCAGGCTAGAGACATGCGTATCGGAAGTGGAAAAATTCTCGCTCTCTCCCATCACTCGCTAATTTTCATATTCAGCTGAAATCGTTGCAGGGATACTCTTCGACGAGCAAAGCGGGCTTTCATCAAA
>JABUQX010140148.1:45000-47500 GCA_015478945.1 Trachelipus rathkii
ATATATATATATATATATATATATATATATATATATATATATATATTATGAGAAAAAGTAGCACCAAGGCTTTGGACAGCATAGGAAAATCTTTAAAAGTATTCGGCCGAATACCGAATATTCGGCCGAATAATCACTTCGCTATTCGGCCGAATAGTTATTTCAAAGTTCGGTCATCAATTTAGGGAAAAATAAAGAAAACTTACACTGGTCAACAAAAAAAGGTGAAATTTTTCTTGGATGGACTTTTGTAGCAGATATATTGTAATTCGGAGGTGCTGATTCCATATATATTCTCGGATTTGCTGTATCACATCCCGTTTTCTTGCAATCATGGATCCCTATTTTTGCATATTCCCTAGGAATGACAAAATTCATGTGCGTACTACGTAGGCTGTATAGACGTTACCTTCCGCATATATCTACAGTAGTAGCAAGTTTACTGTGGTCGATATTCGGGAAGCATGTGGTAACTTTAGTACGTCTACATGTATGGATGCCAATGACCTGGATGATGTCTATCATCCATCTGAAATACAGTCGGATGGTCCGTCATTGTTCACCCATGGTGAACTGAACGATCTTGTATGAGAGTTGTATTTGCCGAAGTTGTCCTGAGCTGTTGGCTTCGAGGTTGCATGAAAATGACTACTGGACCATGGCACAAGAGTAACATTTTATCGTAACAGAGAAGCAGAGCTGCGGAGGCTCTTCCAGTCAGATGGTAACCTTGTATATTGCAGTGAAGTTGCAGGCCTACTACTCGCTATGGGACTCTCAGCATACGATGCAGGTGAGTGGTGACTGTTTATTGACACTTCCAAGAGCAGTTTAAAGTGTGTGTTGTTACACAACGGCAACAGGTATGCTTCGGTTCCAGTAGGGTACTCGGTACGGATGAGAGAGGAGTATGCAAAAATCAAGACAGTTTGGAGAGGCTACAATATCAGGTACATGGATGGTAAATATGCGTCGACCTCAAAATGGTAAACATTTTGCTCAGTCAGCAAGCAGGTTTCACCAAATATACCTGCTTCCTGTGCTATTGGGACAGTCGGGCGGCAAAGGATCACTGGACCAAAAGAGAATGGCCACCGAGGGAAACCTTGACGCCAGGTGACAGGAACATCGTACGTGAACCACTTGTACAGAGAGAAAACATCATCTTACCTCCACTACACATAAAACTTGGTTTGATGAAACAATTTGTGAAGGCCCTGGACCATGATGGTGAATGCTTCCGCTATATATGCTCAAGTTTCCTGGTCTGAGTGACGAGAAGAAAAAGCTGGGATATTTGATGGCCCACAAATACGAACACTCCTCCGTGATGCTGCCTTTGCTACAACAATGACTGTGTTAGAGGCAAGAGCGTGGAATGCTTTTTCAGATGTAGCACAGAATTTTCTGGGGAACAGGAAAGCCGAGAACCACTAACATTGTAAAGGAACTGCTAGACAGTTTTCATTCTCATGGATGTATAATGAGTATAAAGTTGCACTACTTACATTCTCACCTAAGAAAATTTCCGGATAACCTAGGCGATGTTAGTGATGAGCAGGGTGAACGCTTCCATCAAGATCTAAAGTTCGTGGAAGGACGTTACCAGGACAAGTGGGATATCAATGTGATGGCCGACTCTTGTTGGAGCTTGATGAGGGAAATTCCAGACGCTACGCACAGTAGATCGTCTACGAAGAGAAAGTTACTACCATCGTAGGTATGTTTACATAATAAAACCATTCCTTCTATTACATTCATTGTAGTCCTATATTACTTTTTATTCATAGTTGTATTATATGTTTAACATATATCTATCAAAGACATGTATCATATCATTGCGATTTGTTTCTCTCCCTTCATATATCCAATATATATATATATATATATATATATATATATATATATATATATATATATATATATATATATATATATATATATATATATATATATATATATATATATATATATATATATATATATATATATATATATATATATATCCCACAATTTTTTGTTTCTCTTGAAAAAGCTAAAATCATAAAATTTTACAAATCTGTGTTACACACAATATCTCACAAATGCGATGTGATATGCAAAAACCGATTACATTTTTGGAATCAGCACATCAACAATCAATTGCAAAACCCCGTCCAAGAAATTTCATGTTTACCAGTGTTATATACAAAACAATAAAACAAAAGTAAATAACTATTTCTTACCTATAGCAAACCATTCAAATATTAAAAATAATTAAATGAAAATTGAAAAGTTTCGTAGTTAAAAATATTAAACTAAACTTCATTTGAATAAGCTCTAAGGTTAAAATGACAGAACATTAGCAGTTCTCCATTATCAGGGAATAACCTATTTCTTGTGGCTTCATAAATATTTCCTCCTGTTCTAAATATTTTTTCACTTTCGAATGATGACGGTGGAGCTGAAAGGTATTTTATTGCTAGTTTTTTCAAATTCATAAAACTATTTCCAGTGTTTT